>JALLPI010000605.1:0-17058 GCA_036939935.1 Cyclotella atomus | reverse complement strand
TGTCCAGGAGTTCAAATGTAGGAAATTGCCTGGTGAAATCAATTGATGGTGGCTAGTGGAGAATGAAATGATTGAGCGGGTTTACTGAAACTGTGTCTAACTTGTTAGCATTGCACACACACCTTCAGGTCACCGGTACTGCAATCAGAGTCATTATCTGCAGGGGAGGAGGCCATGGTAGGGCTGCTATATATTTCGGCTAGAATTAGAATGGATCAATAGGCGGCGGAAGCCATGGTTGGTTTAATTGCTGATGAATATGGAATGGCGCATTCAGCTAGCTGACAAATTTGGGCGCGATTTGTTTATGCCGATTTCAAACTGCTTATTTTCAATTGATCATGCTACATATTGGCCGAACAGAAATTGACGCCAAGGGGGGATGCTTCCCCGAGGGGATGAATATTATAATACTTAACCAAGGCAGAAGAGTTGAGAACTATTAAAAATTAAACTACATAGAGTTCCCATCTTCTTCCTAATGATAAATGTTATGTACCCACACCTTTACCACCAAACAATAGAACTGATTGATTGGGTCGGACTACATGCACTGGCTCTTTATCTATTGAAAATGGATCAACGAATTCCATTCTGGAAGCATAAGGGTTCAGCTCATACTCTAAATAAAGATGTGATGACAGCTCTTCGTTGCATCTGTGTAGCAAGAGTTTTAAATCACGGGCGGCGTCTAAGTTCGAATGTGCAGTAAGTAGAATAGGTTTCTTAGAACACAGTAGGAATTTGATTGTTGATTCCCAGCTTTTGGCAAGATTAGGATGACCTATGCCCGGATTGAACAAGATGAACCCCTCCCAGTACTGTCTTATTGCTTCTAATCTCGCTATGCTTGAAAGCCCTTCAGTTCCATTGGTTTTCGAATGATGTTGTTTGAGTAGTTCAAGCACCAGTTGGTGAAGAAAAGATGTATGATAGTGCATTGTCAATGAGTGTTGTTTTTGTGTGATGTCATGATGTTCACAAGATAGAGAAATCGTTTTCGTCTGCTAATGTTTAGGTACATCCGGGCCAACAAAGTCGATAATCCATTGAAATTTTGGCTTTACATCGACATCAGAATCTTTTGCATTGGTGGATTTACCCATACTGGATATAACTAGAAATTCTCGCCAATAGTCGTCAGGAAGTGTACATTCTGCTCGAGCACCAACACAGCAAATCCTCAATAGTTTAGCACCCGTAGCATCGTTTCTGCTCGTCTCCATTTGTTTGTGTGCAAAGTGCATAGCATGCCGTCCCAACGTTAGGGGAAATGTCAGAGGATGACTCGCAAGCCCTATTGCAGATCCCAAATGTTCGTGCCCCAGATTATGCTCATCCAAAACACGCTTGATGTTGTGATCCCAACCTCTCCATTTGAGATAGCTCTCTAATGATTCACCTTCATGTTTTGTGCTGTCAACGTCAAATGGACCCAGAAGAGCTCTGTCAAATGGTGGTGGATCAAGCACGCGTCTAGCTGCTTCTGGATGGTTCTTGGCAAATGAACGTAGGGGGCATTTGTCAATGGAGTACGCTGTGTTTGATGCGCTTCTTCGTGATGTTCTAACCTGGATTCGCCACAACATGGAGAGATTCGCTGCAACAGAGAGGAAGAGAAGAAGGAGGAGACAATTCCCGCCATTTTTGTGATGGGTGAGGGTATATGAGATATGAGCAATGAGCATTGCTTGCTTTCATTTTGGGTACATCACTCGATGATAACATGATGACCATCATCAAGCTTATCTTCTTTCTCCCAGCTCTTCTGCCCACACAGAGCTACGCCTTTGCCAGTATAACCAATGGCAAAAGCGTCCCACCCACTCCCTCTCTTAGCCGTCAAAGTCATGATGTGCCGTCATTGCAAAAATCCATCAATCACAATGCACGTAAATCTCTCGCTTTACGAGCTGGGGCGGCCACAGTCCCGCCTCCACCTCTCCCAACGAACCGCCAGCTACTCAAGTTCTACTTCCCTTGCCTTGCCTTATGGATTTCTGGTCCGTTACTGTCATTAGTTGATACTTCGTTCGTTGGGCTCTCCGCGGCATCTGGGGGCAGTGCGACGCAATTGGCGGCACTAGGGCCAGCCACCACCTTCATTGATGGGAGTTTGTATCTCTTTGCATTTCTGAACGTGGCAACAACTAATTTGTTTGCTAGTGCTAGGGCCGCTGCGGTGGCTCATGGAGGTGAGGGAGATGGAAAGCCTGGAGAGGGAGTTGTGAGGACTGCAGCTAGGACTTCTTTGTATTGTGGCTTTGGACTGATGGGTTTGCTTTTATGGGTTGCTAGGCCTTTGATTGCTTTGTACATCGGTGAGTTTCAGTCACATTTGTGTTGTCATCTATATGAACTATCAATAAGTTGCATTGGCGTTGGATAGTATTAATATGTCAAACTCATTACATCCAATCTTGCTATGTACATACAGGCCCTGAAGCAGCCTCGACACCTGGACTACTAGATCAAGCACATACCTACGTCAAAATTCGAGCACTCTCCATGCCTACATCTCTGCTCGGTGGTGTCCTTCAGGCTGCCTTGCTAGGAGCCAAAGATTCAGTAACACCTCTGATTGCAATATTGTACAACACAGTAATCAATGTCATTGGGGATTATATACTAGTAAGCAGATACAAAATGGGTCTACAGGGGGCAGCCATTGCCACATTGTTTGCTCAATGGGCTGGAACTGTAGCAATGATTGGCCCAGCACGTAGAGAATTGTTGAGTCCTGGCAGTTCATTGGGATTACTACCTAAATGGCTGTCAAAGCGACGTCCCGACGGAGATATTAAGGCGCGGACCTTTCTTAAGTTTGCAGCTCCAGTATTGACTCTTATCTTGGGTAAAATTTCTGCGTTTGGGTTCATGACGAATAGTGCTGCTGGGCTTCCGGGACAGCCAGCTACACTTGCAGCGCATCAAATTGCTCTGAGCTTGTTCTTCTTCGCGTCACCATTCTTGGAAGTCATTTCTCAATTGGTTCAGAGCTTCTTGCCTACATATAGCGTGCTTCCCAAAGATCGCAATGGTAAAGTGATGGCTGATGTATCCGAATGGAAGAAAACAAGCAATGCACTTGTTGCTAGGCTTGAAAAGTACGGTATATTTGTTGGTGTGCTATTGGCAACTGCTGTGGCAAGTATTGTAACTTATGCACCTGGAATCGTCACCAAAGATATTGCGGTACAAACAGCTGCAAAACCTCTCGCTATTGCCCTTGCTGCAGGAGCATTGTTGACCGCACCTGTCGCTGTGTCGGAGGGAACATTGATTGCTCGAAGTGACTTGGGATATTTGTCTTCGGTATACTTTGTAAGTACGGTATTGTTGCCAACAGTCTTGAGAAGGATACGCAGTGGAGGCGGAGAAGTTCAGCAAGTTTGGGTTTGTTTTGCTTTGTTCCAACTATTTAGGTCATCGTGTTTCTTGGGAAGAATTTGGGTAACGAGAAATGATGGTGGTGTGAAGAAAGATCAGTAGAGCTAAATACTGTATCCGAAGTACTAGTTTACCACTACATAAGATCACAGTGATCTTCAATTAAATAAGAGAGCCAAGTGCCATCAAACATGTGACAAGATAATGTACTTGCTAATGATTGCTGTACAATTTTCGTGAAGCCAGTATCTGCTCCTAAGATTTCATCATGATGTTTCACACCGTGTGAATCGGCTGTGTTCCCTGCTTGTAGATCTTCTTGTGAAATGAAAACACTGAACACTGAGCTGAGCAAAGCTAATTGTGCAGACTTCCATACGTCACTGATGTGGCATGTATATTGTTCTCACCCCTAAATTGACTTCTGGCTGCTGCACAAATCCAAAACGCCACCATAGTGGCGCAGTACCAGTAAAAAACACTCAACCATAATTGACTTTTAGACCTTGCTAATTCTTTAACCATGGAATTCCAGACTATAACCACCAATGAAAAGTTGGCCGCTACCATCACACAAGAGATTGATAATGCAATTTTGACTCCTTTGTGAAAACCAGAGTGTCTCTCCCACAATGATGACAGTATGACAAGTGCAAAAGTCACGACGCCAAGATCCAGACGCCGTGTGCGGATGATGTTAAAGACTGCCCAGATCCATCCAAACGATGCTATTGGTAGGAGATGTGTGCCCGTATTGCCATGACGATATAGCCCAATCCATGAGGTAATTGCGTATATGGGCATAAGGAAAGTTAGAATAGGTTCTTGCATGATGGATGATGGTTCGATCTAAGAGAGACTCCCCAGCCCGAGAGAGATTGCTCATTCGATGGTTGTATTACAGGTAACGCCATATCATTTAAATGTAGTCACCTTGGTTTATGAAACATTCTTTTTGAGAACATCGCCGCCAGCTCCACTGATTTTCTTTTCACTCACCCTCCTCTACCATCACCACAGCTCAGAACAAACGTCAAAATGACAAGATCACGAGCCTCCTCCGTAGCAAGTCACGCCTCTCTAGGCACCTCCATCCAAATCGACTACACCCACCCCTACTCCATCCAAGACAGCTCCTCCTTCCAAGGAACATTGCAAAATTTCAGCACGGCCAACGATCGCAAGGCTCTCCTCGCTGCACTTACCGAAACTGCGGTTGATCGTTCCGACAATGGTGAAGTGACACCAAATCAACTTTTCATCGCGATACTATCGGCGGTGAATTCGTTAACGTCTTCGTTAGAGGGGAAATTGAAAGAAGGGAGCGGGGGTGTTGACAAAGAGGTGGCGACTGTGATATCCTTGATGGAGTTGTTGCGTAGAATTTGCCCGTCTGTGGTCCATTGGGAGAATAATGAGGGTGCCCTTTTTGGTAAGTGTGTTGTGTCATTGAATATCATGCTTTGTGATGTTGGTTCTGCTTCATTCTGCAATCTGTGATGTTTGACTATAGCTTGCCAATTGGAGTACACTCACTTGATTGATTCTGCTACCATTAGTCCATCAATTTCCAACCATATCAAGATCTATCCGTCTCCTCCACGCCTTGTCTTCTTCACTCCCCACGGAACAAACCAATACACCAGGGAGTGGAGCGCTATGTCGTCAGCTTCTCAAGACCTGCACATCACTACTGTTGTGCCTTCCATCCAGTGGAAATTTCAAGGAGACTTCACACATGTTGAATGTATTAGTTGATTTGAGTCATGATCCCAGACCCAAAGTTCGGAAAGCAGCATGGGGCAGTCTGTTGGAGATTTGTATGGTTGCCTTTGATACATCTGGCGATGACCCAATGGATAATAACTTGAGTGAGGATGAAATGGAGGATGGTGCTGTCAGGATGAAGAAATCTCTACAATCACAGCGACTTGCCCTTTCCAAAAAGATTTATACTCATTCGCACTCAATCCTACAATCCAAGAAAAGAGATGAAATCAAGACATTGCACACCCTAAGGTTCTTGGAGAATGCAGTTGAATACTGTGGAGATGATACGACGACTCAATTTGGTCAAGCTTGCCTATCTTTATTGCAGGCTGCTCCTTCTGTGGACGTCATCCGCCAATCGCTATCAACCTTGCAGTCCATTCTTGAGCAATGTGGAGGCGAAGAAATGAACAAGTTTGCATGTAGATCATGTGCTTTTTTGCTGCAGCATCGTCCTTCTGAGCCAAGTCTCTTCACGCTTTACGGAAGGTGTTTGATGGGCTGTGTGAATCACATGGTTGGTTCTGCCGAAGTAGAATATAGTGACAAGAAGATTGTTGCCACGGTTCAGTCGAAATTGCTAGCGTTCAAATTGGCGCCCAATGTGATCAGATCTATGCTTCACCTATGCGAGGGACAAGAAGAAAGTTGCTCGGAATTCAATCAACTGTTATCTCGAATTACACCTATTCTGGTTGAGTGTGCCTATGGAAATAACTCTGATGATCAATTGCAACGTGTGTCCATGGAAACTTTTCCACAATGTTTACCCGTGCTAAAGGAAGCACTCCAAATCCAATACAGGAATGGATGGGGATCATTATTGTCTGGAGGGTACTCAACCTTTACTTCTAGATTGGCGTTGGCATTGTTGAGTAACGGAGATGATGAAGCATTGAAATCTAATGTCACTTCTTTGGTGCTGTCACTACTTCAGTTGAGGCAAGATGTGGAGAAAGATGGCACGGCTCGGACTGCTGTAGAATATGCTACTTCGACGGTGATTAAAGGCATGGGGCTGGAACTCTTTATGACATGTGTTGATTTTGTGACTGAGGACAGTGCAACGAATTTGCAACTGCAATCTTCCACCACTGGAGGTGGAATTCGTGATGACCGAGCATGGCTGTTGCCGCTCATGAAGCAGAGTGTTCCACTGTTTGCGTCGGAATCTGTCATGGCAGTGCCAGTGTTCGCTGAATCTGCTACAACGAAGACTCATCTTTCCTTCTTCCAGGGAAGGGTGTTGAACCTGGCACGACGTTGTGATGCTGCCAGTGCGGACGGTCATCGCACCGTGGCAGAAGCTTCGATACAAAAGGCTAGAGTAATTGAACTGTGGGCGTTGTTGCCTGCGTTTTGCTTATATCCTGTTGATATCCAGGAGAACTTCCCTACCTTGGCAAAGACTGTGGTAAAGGCTTTGGGTGATTATACAAGATATCCAAAGTTGATTGTAAGTGAAACTTCCATGCTCTTTGGGCTTGCTGTTTTATATTCTCATACATTGCATCGGACTCCTGTTATGACAGCCCATCATTTGTGGAGCGCTGAAAACTTTGACTATTGGCGTGATGCAACGTTTTGAGTCTCAGCAGTCTAAGCAAGATTATGAGACACTAAGCAATGTGTCCACCAAGATTCTTCCTTCTCTTTTCAAGTTGGTAGAGAATTTGATCCAGAATCCGACATCAAATGCTTCATCTGAGGATGCAATGGATGAAGACGTGTTGTCGTCTAAAAAACAGGAGCAAGCAAACCATCAACAGAACATGCAGTCCGTTGAGTCAGTGACAGATGCTATTGGGTACCTCGCCAGAGTGTGTCCTCGTGAATTCCTGCAAAACCTCTTCAAAAAGGTTGTTCAAAAGTTACTTGTCGCATCCACAGATGTTGTGGGAAGTGCTGACAAGGAAGAGAATAATTTGCGAATGTGTTCTCTTCTTGGGCTGGCCAGATCTTTGGTAGCTTCGGAGTCTTTGGATGAAGCTGGTTTGTCTTTGTTGTTTAGGGCCATACGCCCTTTGGTTAGAACGGATGAACACGATCCTCGTGTGCAGAAGAGAGGTCGGTTCTTTGATGTTATCATTCAACGTGGTGTTCATATTATGCTTACACATAAATGCTTTCGTCCCACAGCCTACAAGGTGCTCACTGAAATCTGTGAGCGGCATACACATTTTGTCACTTCTAGTGAACAACTCGATGGATTGATCGAACTCATGATAGAAAGTATCGTGACTGCACAGGTGTCTGTTCGACACATGAGACTTAAATGTATGGCAATTATTGTTTCGGGATTTGACTCTTCAAATCAAGTACACATGGTACGAGATTCTTCGCTCGAGATGTTTCTTCACCAACATCTCTAGCTCACATTGTTCAATTCTAAACACAGGCCATCATACCAAAGATAATGGGGGAAGTATTGTTATGCCTCAAAGACTCAAATGCAAAGACTAGAGATGCTGCCTATAAGTTACTTCTCGCGATGGCGGTGTCACGAGACGATATAACAGAATTCTTCAAAATTATACTCGCTGCTCTTGCAGCTCAGACCGGTCATATGCGATCTGCTGCAGTCATGGCTCTTTCTCGTCTAATATATGAGCACGCTCGGGAGGATGAGAAGGTTCAAGAACTCTTGCCGCACCTCATGACGACAGTTGCTGTGCTCTTTGATGACCCCACGCGGGAAGTCAACAAAAGTGTTATTGGATTTGTCAGAGTTGCTGTCGCGGCCATGTCATCTGACAGACTCGAACCATTGCTGCCACTCGTTATTCAAGGCATTATGAAGTACAATAGAGGAAAAGATCGTTTCAGACAAAAGATCAAGATCATCTTAAAGAAACTGGTTAGGTTGTATGGATATGATGCTGTTGCTCCGCTCGTGCCAGATAAGGATGCTCGTCTGATTACTCATATGCGAAAGCTTGCTGAGCGGTCAGCACGGCGAAAGGCTCGGGGATTGGAAGACGGCAAGTCTATGGCAGGAGATGACTTTGACAACATGATGGAGTCCGACGAAGATGATTCAGATGATGGTCGAACGTTCATGACCGGTGCCACAGGATTCACAAAGATGACATCCATGACTGGTAAGACAACAAAGCGATCTGCCATGGACAAAAGCGTGAAGAGTAAAGGTGCAAGGTCAACAATGACGGCCAAGAGTGCTGCCAGCATGGGGCCGCAGATTACTGCTGAGCTTAAAGGAGAGGTACTTGATCTGCTTGATTCTTCCAAAATGGCACGAAGTGTTCGCTTTGCAGACATGACTATGCAGGATAGAGATTTTAGTGATGATGAAAATGATGGAGGAGACGAGATCAACTTTGACAACCAGGGCAGAATTGTCATTAGTGAGGGGCTGCCAAAATTAGGAGGGACAAGAGCAAACGCCGATGATGATTCAGATGATGTCGAAGAGAATCTTGAACTGAAGGCAGGTGGTAAACGTCGCAGAGTGAGCAAATTTGAAAGTGTCAAGACAGCTCAAGCTGAAAAGAATGCTGCCAAGTCAATGAAGGCCAAAAATAAGCAACAACAGGTTCAATCTCTAGGCGCGGCATACAAGAGCAAGAAAGCTGGAGGAGACACAATGAAAAAGAATCAAAGGTATGAGCCATATGCATTTGTGCCACTGAATGCTAAGGATTACACGAAGAAAAATCGAGGCAAGGCTGTAAGTAAGATGGGGACAGTTGTTCACAGTAACAAGAGGAAAAGAAGTTAATACCTAAGAGGACCCATGACATCCGTGTTATTTTCACTAACTAGGACTATGGGTATGTAAATTTGGTGGTAGACAGTTTCAGACATGACCATAATATTTGGATAGGAATTGGCTGGTGGTAGACAAGTTTGCATATGACTAGTCATAATTCTACCGCGAGTCTCCGTAGCAGGAAAAGTACTTGGTACAAGAGCACTAAGTGCTACTACAAACTTCAATTGATGTTACTTCTAAGCATGCAACATAATATGAACCAGCCTATACAATTGAATTAATCATCCCCCAACTTCTCCACAACCTCAGAGATATCACTGGCATCGGCCAATACAAAATAACTCCTCTTCTGCATCCATTTGATCCCTAGCGATGGATCATTGTCTTCCCAAGCACCTCTGATGTGATCAAACCTCATCATTCTGAGCAGTACACAATACTTGCCTTTATCCATTGCCTCTTTTCAAGCCTGCCTCCCAATGTCACAAAGCATCCACTTGTTATAGGATTTTGTGAGTACACCCAGCACACGATAGTTCACCAAATCCTCAACAGCAGTACCGTGCACATCGTCCTTGCCTTGGGCCCACCATTCATCAATATTGGTGGACTTGCGGGACATGATGCTGCGTGAACTCAGAAATTGTACCTCTCAACAATGGAGTTATGGTTGTGGATTTGCAAATCAACAATGATAATGAAATTGCGATGGAAATATGTTGAAAGGTGACGACAGCGACACTGCTTGTTGTTGGTTTGACGGGCATTGGTCTTGTGGAGCAAGATTTGCAGTAATAAATTCAAGAGCGGGGATAATCAAAACAGACGTGATAGAGAGATTGTGACGGACAAACACACCTGTCACCTAATAAATCAACGACATAAAGAAAAGAGCAAGATGGCAGAGATGGGTGGTGAGGAGTGGAAGTGCACTTTAGGGACTATGGGTATGATGGTAGGAATTTTTCGGTAGTAGAGACTAATAGACATGACCATAGTCATGTCATTTTAGCCACAACTAGCGCTAGTTAGAGAGCCATTTGGTGGTAGGAGGTGTCTGATATGACATATGACTATAGTCATGCAATTCTACCGCCCGAGATGTCATGGGTCCTAATACCTACACTTTCATGAATGTCCGAACTTTGCAGAAGGAGAGCTATTGGGTGGATGCTTCAGTAAAAGTAGTTGGTGTTTCCCATGAGAACTTAAGGGGAACCTTTGCCACACATGGCAAAACAGTACCAAATAGAAGGTAGGCTTAAATAAACATGAAAGGGCTTATGTAAATAAATAAATCATGAAAGGGCTTATGTAAATGAACTACTAGTGTTGCCAGAAAATGGTTAAAAATCGAATCGAACAACATATTTTAGTTTATTTGCATACCACTAGTTTGCCCAAGAAACTTCTTCATCAGAGAGTATCAAATTGATCTGAGAAACTTCTATCTAAGCTTCTAGCCAAAGTCATGAAAACCAATCTCAGATCTTGGTGCCGAAGTGATGAAAATGAAGACAATCCCAGAACTTGGCACCAAAGTGATGAAAATGAAGACAATCTCAGAACTTGGCGCCAAAGTGATGAAGAACACTCTGAGAAACTTCTAGCAGAATATCTGAGAAACTTGAATGTGGATCAAAGTTCGGAATGCTGCTGTGTTCAATTGTTATTTGTCCTTGAGTCCATCACAACGCTACCAGAGCAGTTGAACGGGCTACCACTCATAGAACACCATATGATGTGCTCACTAAAGCAGATAAAGTGTGGAGGAAAACACATGGACATGCATTATTTAATGGCAGTTATTTGTCCCAATCACCAAGCATATGGGCAAACAAACGTATCGGCTTAGCCACGATAACTCATTTGGCAAATCACATCAATACATCACTCACCAAAATACAACCCAGCAGAAATGGTGCAAGTGGCGATGATGGTTCACAGTCAAGTGATACTCTGTCACAGGAGATGCCTGATTGGAATTTTCAATACAGCAAGATGGGGAATACTACCCACCAATAAGGTGAAGACGATTTGGTTGATCAGTTGTTCAGTGTGGAAGGTGATGTTTTCGGATCTTCCTTGAACCCAAATCGCCGCGGAGTTAATTAGGTAGCTCTAAATAGTATGCAAGGAAGCCACACACATGATGTAGTGACCCCCACATTCGACGAGCCACAGGATCCAACTACACCTGGAGCGGATCGGTCCACTATCAGGGATATCAAATATCAAGATCAAGCGGAAGTGGGAGATGGACCATGATGCCTACCTGAAGACGCAACAGTTGTGGGATACGGAGGATAAGCCGAAGGCTTTTCAGTTGATATTGGCTCATTGTCACCCGGAGGTGAAGGAGAGAATCGAGAATACCAATCATTGGACGCAAGTGGAGACGGATCAAGATGTCATTGAACTGCTCTGGCTCATCCGAAACGTCGTGTACAAACACAAGGAAGTTAAGCAAGGCACGATGTCCTTCGTTGAGGAGTACATCCAATACTTCCTTGCCTTTCAAAAGGAGACTGAATCTCTCTCCAAGTACCTCAAGAACCGCAGATCTCTAGTGGATACCATCGATACATTTGGCGGCAAGTGGGGCTATCATCCCAAGATTCATGAGCAGCACAAGCAGGCCTTGGCAGCGAGGCTGAATATTCAGGTTGCCGCTCTCACTGTTGCACAGATAGCCAAAGCCAAGGCATCTGCATGCAAAGAGTTCAAGGCAGCAGTCTTCTTTAGGCTTGCACATGAAAAGAAATATGGAGAGGCGAAGAGGGCACTCGACAATAAGTATCTGATGAGTGAAGGAACAGCCCCCAAGACAATGGAGGATGCATACATGTTGCTCCTCAATTACAAGCCAATGGTGGTGTACAAGAATCGTGCTGATCGTGACCGTGATGGTATTGAAGGTGTTGATTTCCTACAGGCTGCAGCAAAGATGGCGTGCTACTACTGTAGAGGTGAGCACCCATATAGGGAATGCCCAAAGGCTTCTGCTGAGGAAAAGAAGGCCATCACTGAGGCCATTAAAGCCGGTGTATGCAAAGGTGGAAAGGTTGAGGTGAAACAGGGCCAAAGCCACTTGAGTGTGGGGAACGACGAATTGCAGGAGTGCATGGATGGCGTGGCTAATGTAAACATAAATGAAGATGAAGCTAGTATTGGCACTCTCGAGGGATTCGTGGATGCTGGATAATACAAGGATGGAGAGGAAGTCGATGGGGTGGCGCTCATTCTGCCAGCCGCAGCAGACAAATGCGAGTTTAACTGCGGCAGGGATATGCTTTGGTTTGATTCTGGTGCTACGGAGCACACCATGTTTGCCGTCAAACACCTCCAAGATATTTACACTTCAAAAGTGACTCTCCGCCAGAATTGCAACGCGGGTTACAAGCTTGTCAACAAGAAGGGCTCGTGTCTCGGCTTTGAGTTCTGGGCCTCACCGGACGGCATTGCAAATCTGTTGTCTCTCACCCAGTTAGAGGAGACTGGACATCTAGTTCAGTATAAAACTGGAGGCAAGATGGAGGTTTGGACCCCAAGCAATAAAATCATCATGTTTGCGAAGTCTACAGGAGTGTGCAGAGGCATGCATTACATCGACTTATCGAAGCCTCACGACTCCATCCGTGATGTCACCTCCAAGGATTCTTTTACTTTTGTTGAGACCGTTTGTGGCAGGATGGAAGGATTCACCGTCGAACAAGTCCAAAGGGCTGCAGACGCGAGAGACGGTCTGGCGATGATGGGACATCCTCCACAGGATAAGATCAGTAGACTGGTGAGCAACAAATCCTCGATTATACAGAATATGCCCTTCACGGCAAAGGATCTATCTAATAGCACAGCTCTTTTTGGACCTGACAGGGGCGCGATGATCAGGGGAAAGACCATCAGGTCAGAGTTGATTCAGATACTGAGGGATCTGTTTGATCGGTTGCAGCATGTGGTGATCGATTGCAGCAGATGTGATGTTTCTCAATGGATTGCAATTCTTCGTGACAAAATCGAGAGGGATAAAGTTGCTCACCGTCGAATATCTCCCTAGCCGGACCGCTGCTCAACTCTGTAGCTCCTTAAACACAGTAAAACGTATTTATCACAGAGGTGGCTTTCAAGTCCATACTCATTTGATGGATATGGAGTTTGAAAAGCTTACTGATTTAATGGATGATGTGGTTGTGAACACCACGGCCGCTCGTGAGCATGTTGGCAATATCGAGCGAGAGATACAACCCATGAGGGATAGATCGATCGAGCACACAGTCATTGTGTGCCCAATCTATATTCATCGTCTACCTGATAAAATTCGTTGTGATGAGGCTCAATGCCTTCCCATCTGATTTCGGAGCTTCTGACGTCTATCCTCCTCGGGAGATTGTCACGCGTATGACATTGGATTATGCCAAGCACTGCCGTGTGCATTGCGGATCATACATCGAGGCTCATGATGATCCGGACATCACCAACACTCTCAAAAATCGAACTAGCCCATGTATTGCGCTAGGGCCTACGGGTAACTTTCAAGGATTGATTTGGGCTTATAATTTAGAGATGAAAGCAGTCACTAAGCGCCAAGAGTTCACACCTTTGCCAATGCCCAATAGAGTAGTCAAACGCGTCCTTGCACTAGGGAAACGGAACAAGCAGACAAAGACTGCACAGCGCATTCAATTTCTTAACAGATCCAAGCAACGATTTGATTGGGACGATGATCTTGATGAGTACCAAGAACTGGTCCAAACTGAACCACATGAAGCCGATCAACTGATTGCCGAAATTCCAGGTGTGCGTGTAGAATCCGACTACGAAGACCAAGCTCTCGAGCCCGCGCCATAGCCCATGCAAGCCGATCTTGCCGCCCAAGCCCTTGCTAATGCCAATCTCTCCACACCTCAGGAGGATGGGGACATTGCAGGAGTGGATATTGCTGATAATGCAAGAAACAAAGGCCCACCAAAACTTATACACCCTGATTCCTCAGACAACGAGGACGGTGATGACGATGACGGAGGAGGTGGTGGCAATGTGGTGTATATCGGGGAAAACTTGGCTCCTCCTGCCCCTCACAAAGAAGACGCTATTGTTGTAGATGATGACGAGGAGGAGGCAGCTTTCGATGGAAATGCAGATGAAGGCAATGGGGAGCAGGCCGGTGATGACACTCAGGCCGCAGTTAACGGCAATGATGATGCTGCAGATGATGCTAGTGAGCATTCAACAGGAGCAGTGAGGCTCAGGAGGTCAAGGAGAAGAAAGAGAAGACGCCAACCTACCGTCATCGACCACGATAATAGGGAAGCTGATTATAGTAACTGCGCGTATGTGGTGGAGGATGGCACTCTCCACATTAATCCGAATGTGCTTGAACAAGCTCGAGAGGACACAAAGATTACCAGCGAGCTGATCCCGCCAGCCAAGGAGACACCTGTTAAGATAGAGAGAGTCAAGGGTGGTGTGATGTCAACTGCACACCCGAAATATGTCTATGAGGGCTCACGGGTAGGCATTAATATGCCTTGGATGGCTGGAATCTTGGGTGCAGCACTTGCGGCAGTAACCATGCCACCACCAAAGCTATCGGAAGGAGAGCATCTTGTCGAAGATCACGTAGTTCTGCATATCGTTGGGGTCGTGTTGGCGCAGCAGTATAGTATCAATAAGGGCATCAAACTGTTTGGAGATAGAGCCAAAGAATCAGTGAGTAAGGAGCTGCAGCAGCTCCATGATTATGAAACATACATTCCAGTTCATGCACATGAACTTACCAAGGAGCAGAGAGAGAGCAGGCTCTTGCATCTCTGATCTTTATCACCGAGAAGCGATGCGGATGCATCAAGACAAGAGCGTGTGTGAATGGCAGCACACAGAGGGACTATATCCCGAAGGAAACTGCGGTGTCACCCACTGTGATGAATGACAGTGTGATGCTCACATCTGCCATCGATACACACAAAGGGAGGAAGGTGGTGACCTGTGACATCCCGGGCGCCTTCTTGCACACGGATTTGGACGAAGAGGTGATTATGTTATTGAGGGGTCAGCTGGCTGATTTGATGGTGCAAATAGACCCAGAATTATATGGACCTTACCTTATCAAGTCTAAGAAGGGGGAGAGCTTGCTATACGTGCACATGCTGAAGGCGATGTATGGCCTACTCCGCACCGCTCTGCTATTTTACCTGAAGCTCGTCAAGGATTTGACGGATTTCGTCTTCGCCATCAACCCGTACGATCCATGTGTTGCTACGAAGTGGGTTGCAGGATCACAGATGACCGTGTCCTGGCATGTGGACAATTTGAAGATCTCGCATTTGTTGGATGCTGAGATCAACAAGTTGATGGATTACTTGCAATCAAAGTATGGTGATGGATTGGTTATGCACAAAGGCAATGTACACGATTATGTAGGTGTGGATCATGACTATTCAGACCGTGATAACAAAGTTGTCAAGATGTCAATGATCAAGCACATTGAGAAGGCTATCCAAGATTTTTCCCGAAGATATTGGCAAGACTGCCTCTAGTCCCGCTTCTGATCACATGTTTGAAGTCCGTGATGTGGAAGAAGCGTAGAAGTTAGGGTTATTCCTTGATAGGAAACGGGCTAAAGACTTCCACCATTCAGTTGTGCAGCTTCTTTTTATTTCCACGAGAGTCCGAAGGGATATCCAGACGGCTGTTGCGTTCCTCACGACCAGAGTCAAGAGGCCTGATGAGGATGATTGGGGAAAGTTGAAGCGAGTGTTCAAATATCTCAAAGGGACCAAGCATTTGAAGCTAACACTGAGTGTAGATGACCTTGGCATTCTTCAGTGGTGGGTAGATGCGTCATACAATGTACACTGGGATTGCAAGGGACAGACTGGTGCATTAATGTCAAAGATAACAAGTCAACTATCCTGTTAGCCTCAAATGGCAGGTGGTCTAGCTCCAAGAGGACCAAGCACATCAAGTGGAGGTATTTCTTCATCAAGGACAAGGTTGACTCAGGCGAGGTTACGATTGAGCATAGGCCTACTGAACAGATGTGGTCAGACGTGCTCACCAAGCCCAAGCAAGGAAAGGGCTTCAGGGTAGACAGATTGTTGTTAATGGGATGTGACGAGGATTACGATGATGAGAAGGAACGTCTGCGAACCCATCCCATGATGCTCCCAAAGGCAGAAGGCCTGGTTGATCCCAAGACGCTTATGGGAACGATCACTGCACAGAATCACGATCAGGCCGGTGATCGCAGGAGTGGGTTGGACAAAGTACGTAAGTCAGTGACGTGGAACACGTCACTCAATCGTGTGGACAAGAACAACGCGAAGGCAAAGAAGCGCCACTTGGAACTTGTTGTGGCTCATGTGTTGAGGGCCAGAGAGGCCGATAGAACGCTTGTTAGAGGGCTCGAGTGAGCCCGACAAGCAACCATAATTTCAACAATACTGCATGTTTAATCTAATATTTCAGGTGCTTGTGGCTAATAGCTGTTTTGTCTGAGTGTGACGGCGGCATATTAGGCTTACAATCCAACAGCCTCCAATCGCCGCGATGCCCTTGGATTCAATTGCATAGGAAGGGCCCAAAAGACGCGGCTTAAATCCCAAACAGATGTCTCATGCTATCAATGATGGTCTAAGAGAAAGGGAATGGTTTGTCACTGGCAAAGGCCTACCAGAGCTATACAGTGATAGATTGGATCCGCAAGTCTCATTGGTTGGTTATGAGCAATATTGCCATCAGGGGGTTAGGCCTTAGTTTGACCAAGAAACTGCAAGGTGTGAAATAGTTTGTTGTTCTATTACTGCCCCCGATGATATCACTGTTCTTTTGCGTAACTCGGGCAGAGTAAACATTGGACCTTTTGGAATCACTTTGAAGCCATATGTTGTTACTTCCACTTTAAAGATGGACACTGATGACGGAAACCTAATTGTGTCTCAGATCGACGAGTTTGAATCGGATGCTGCTGATCTCTTGCTGTATCAGATTCCTTTTCTAAAACCATTTGCTGGAGCACCTGCACCTAATGTTGATGTGTTGAGGCAGAAATGTGACTTTTACAAATGCGAACTCCTGTAGCCAGTAAGAGATTTACAGTATTAGTGAGCCCAAAAACTTGGCAATTTTTTCGAGTGCATTTTGAGCCTTCAAAGCAGTGGGCAATG
>JALLPI010000604.1:0-36809 GCA_036939935.1 Cyclotella atomus | reverse complement strand
TCGTTGCCGCCGCTACCGAAGTAAAACCAACACAGTGAAGTGTTGGGCTCATAACCACGTGCAGACCATGCCTGATAGCATGGACAGTAGTCCTGTCCAACAAGGACGACTACAGCTCGTATTCAGTTTCTCCTCTGGGATAGACAAATACGAAAGATCTAAACAAACTATGATATTAGTGTTAGATCTACTGCTGTGTGTCGTTTGGTGTGTTTGGAAACAACCGCGCCAAATATGCTGGATACAGAAATAATATAATCCAACTATGCTTATGAGTATACTTTTCATTGGTTTCAACAGTATTTGTAGACAGTAAAAGATATCGATCCCAGCTTAGCTGACGCAGATCACTATGCCTAACATGTTTGAAGACTGTAGACGTGTCAAAGCTATCACGGCACTCACAAGTCACAAAGAAGCTGAATAAAACATAAAATGATTAATCACAACAATACAATGCATTACTCGTGAACAGTTGTGAAGCTCTATGATGCAGAAATGACTCTTGCCCCAAGACGACTCGAGAACCTGTGATTGCTTTATGATGCAGAAATGACTGTAAACCAAGACGAATCTGCCTTTGTGACGAGATATGATACTTGCCCAAGGAGTTCACCACAACAAACGCAAAACAAGAGTCATCATGCATGGAGTGACACTCACAAGTGAATATGATTTGTTCTATCTCCAGCCCTAAGAAGACACAAGACACAAGGTCTGGTACCAAGAGACATTATCGAGGCGATGTTTGTCTCGCAGTTTCATTGTTGATTTGCTCATAATCCTCGTCTCGCATTCACCCACATTAATACAAACAATCCTCGCAATGATTTGTACAAAGCACATCAACACTCCACCGAAAAGGAAGCAAATTGTTCCTCTACCCCAAAAGCCGATTTTGGCTATAGCAAATCCTACAGCCCATGCCAAGTCGTCCAAGAGTACAAAGAGGGTTCACTTTTCCGAAACCTCGGAAAGAGTTGAACTCAATCCCAAGACTTCTCTCGATAGAAAACTATCCTGGTACACAAAAACCGATATCAAGTACTTTCGTCAAATGCTACCAGAGTACGCGAAGCTCTTCGTGGACACCAACGCCTCTTCTGCCCGTGCCTATGTCCATCAGACATTAGTCAATCCAGAAGAATTGGACGCTCAGCGTTTCAATGCAGTGGAATACGTCACGGGAATTGAACACATTCTAGATCCTCGCGTGTACAAGGCACTGTGTTTCGCAGCAGCCAGATCGAGACGAGACGTCATTGAGGAGCAAAGACGTCAGAAATCAATGGGTATCCATGACGTAGAGTTGATCGTGGCAGCTTCGTTGAAGTCTTCCAAGTTTCCCAAGTTGTGGCGTGAGAGAATCGCCTTGATTAATTGGAGAGATGAAAGGAACTGAGTTGGTTCTTTATTTCACTTACTACTCTTTCGATAACTTAACACGATATTAATATTCATATACAATGCATGCAGCCAAACCATGGATCTGCATTAGAGATAGGAGCAGATAACTGGATTGTAGTCTGCAATCTTTATTGCAGTTTGACCGCTCGAAACTCGAGACATCTTTGCAGCAGATTGGATTTCGGTCAATTACAAGCTGACCAGAGCCGGAATCATTGAATATGTGCTTAGAAAGCTGCACTATGTTTAGTTTGTCACGCTGATGTTAGTAGAAAGGACGAGTGTGTGTTGCGAGATATTCATAGTGGACGAAGAGATGAAGGCTTGAGACTTATTATCAGCGCCTCTGCTTCTTTTGGGCGATGGGTTCGCGCGGCAACGTTGGCGGGAAACTGGCAGTGGCAGTTGCAACATCAACCGGAACCAAACATGAACAATCATCAGCAATTTATTCGTCCATTTCTGCTGCGGCATTCCAACAGGTGAGATGTCAGAGGTGCCAATAGATCCATTGTCGTCGATCTCAAAGCTTGTTACTTACACACGCTAATAGATTTGCAGCAGCAAGATGCAGCAGCGGCATCAGTGCCTTCGATTCTCTCTCATCAACGTACAAACCACTGCCGCACCGCACAGCCGACAACAGAGGAGCAGCGTGGTACGTCTGCGGCCCCACCGTCTACGATTCAGCCCATTTAGGCCACGGGAGGACCTACGTCCTATTAGACATCGTGCGGAGAGTGGCGCTTCACCTGCACGACAGCAGCTACAGAAGCACACCGAGACCTTTGTACGTGATGAACGTCACAGATGTCGACGATAAGATCATCAAGCGATCTCGAGAAATGGCGCGGCGGAATCATCAGGAGGGAGCAGATCCAATAGCCCTGGCAAGGTGCTATGAACGTGAGTTCTGGCAAGACATGGATCGTTTGAATGTACTCCGGCCTGATGTCATTTGCAGAGTGAGCGAGCATGTAGAGTCCACTGTTGTGCCGTACATTCAGCAGATTGTGGATGCCGGCATGGCCTATGTCATTTCTGAAGAGGATTCACAGCGACGTCATGGCTCTGTCTACTTTGATGTGTGTGCCTTTGAAGAAAAGTCAGGGGGGCTTACCAGGTATGGAAAGTTGGCTCCTGATTCTGCGGCATCTTCTGCTTTCTTCTCGTGGGATACAAATGATGACAACATCAATAACATCAATGTTAGTGACGATACTGATGATGACGATGATGACGATGATGAACCATTACAAATCCGCAAAAAGCGTGATCCTCGTGACTTTTCATTATGGAAGTACAGATCACGATGTGAGTCCAACTCAACCGAACCCGAATCGGTATCGTACCGATCTCCATGGGGACCAGGCCGTCCCGGCTGGCATGTAGAATGCAGTGCAATGATTGAGCGTCTGTCGCGAGACTTTTCAGCAACGCATGTCTTCTCGATGCATGCCGGTGGTGTGGACTTGAAATTTCCTCATCATTCCAATGAAATTGCTCAAGCTGAAGCCTTTGGTTTGGCTACTCATTCTATTTCTACTGCTGCTGTTAATAGTGTTGGTGACACAACCCATCATGGTAATGCTTGGAGAGAATGGATACCGCATTGGATGCATACCGGGCATCTCTACGTCAAGGGGAGGAAAATGTCCAAGTCTCTCAAGAACTTTGTCACCATCCGTGAGATGCTTGATATGTCAACTGTGTTAAACGACGACGATGGTGCTCAAACAACAACAAAACTAGTGCAGGTGGATAAGAACGAATGGTCCTCGCCAGCAGATGATTTCCGACTATGGTGTCTAGGTCTTTCTGGATCATATAGAGGCCCGGCCACATACTCCAAAGATCGAATGGAGGAAGCTCGTGTGATTCGAGAAAGATGGGTCCGTTTCTTGATGGAAGGCCAAAGATGGCTTGATGATTTACAATCGTCGTGCAATGAGCTGCAGTCGTCGAGGTTTTGGTACCCAATAGATATGGAGCTCTTTCAGGCTGTGACGGATTGTAGAATCAAATGCCACAATGCACTCATTGGACGTGCATCTATCGACGGAGAGAAAGGTAGTTTTGACTTAAATGGGGCAGCTTTTGTGAAAGAACTAACAATCATTGCCGAGAATGGTTTACGGTATCTTGACCGAGCCAAGGCCGAATCAAAATCATGCCCGGAGGAGCCACTGCGGTTTACTATCTCAACTCTTCGAGAGCTACTTGCACTAGTTGGCTTCACGGGCAAAACCTACAATGCCGGTATTGAGAATTACACATCAGGTCAACTTGGAGTTGAACAGTCAAATGCTGCAAAGGAACGTGCATTGATTGATGAAATTGTCGCATTTCGGGCTGCAGTTCGAGCCTCTGCAATCAATGGAATCAAAAACCAAGATGGTGCATCTGCTGCGAAAGAAGTACTGCGGCTATGTGATGAATTGCGAGATGGAATCATGCCCTCTCATGGCGTGGAGATTCTGGATCGCAAGTTCAATTCGGGCGAAGATACTACTGTTGCTGCTGGTGGTGGTGGTTGGAGGAGTTGTTCCCCAAGAGTCAATTCAGATAACAAATCATAAAACACACAAGTCTCTAGTATTACTCTTTACTCTATAACCATAATTCTGGATCGCAAGTTCAATTCGGGCGAAGATACTACTGTTGCTGCTGCTGCTGGTGGTGGTGGTTGGAGGAGTTGTTCCCCAAGAGTCAATTCAGATAACTTCGCAAGTTCAATTCGGGCGAAGATACTACTGTTGCTGCTGCTGCTGGTGGTGGTTGGTGGAGCTGTTTGCCAATAGTCAATTCAGATAACAAATCATAAAACTCAATCAAAGTCTCTATTAATACTCTTTACTCCACAACCACATTCATATCCAACGGAGGGAACAAGGATCTAATCACCTCATCTTTCGTCACCTCTACCAACCTTCCAGTACAATCATTCAAACCATATCCAATCACCACGCTACTTTCATCATTGGCCTTTTGAGTAAACGAACTTACAAAATGCATCTGAGGACAGTCAAACGTGACATTGTTTTGCTGGAGCATGCGATTTCTCGTCAGAATGCTATGTGGATTAAACCTTCCACCTTCAGATGCCGGCAGTGTATTGTCGGGTGTCTCCGGTACAAATCCCAAGCAGAAGAAGCCGGATCGAGCTCTTATTTGAAATGGCGGGTGTCGGTCAAAGGCATAGAATAGGGAAACGTAGTGTGTATGAGGCAACAGCTCCTTCTCTTGCTTCGTTGCCTTGTTGTACCATGGTCTCCACGGTACTTTTGTATGGGCTATACCAACCAATAATGACTCCTCGTGTGTGTTGGTTGTATCTCCAATGTTTAGTTGTTCTTTCGTAAATTCAACGCAGCAAGCACCGCCGTGAAGGGTCGTTTTGAACGGAGCCTTGCTGCCCGGGTACCAAGGTGTGTCCACGTTAAAGTAGCTTGGGAATGGAGGATCCGAGATCTCAGTGGTGTTGCCGACGGTTCTCATGATTCGTCTGTTTACATAGTCAATTTTGAAGTTGCGGCTCTTGTGTGTCCCCGGTTTCCAAAGATGCTCTGTTGGATTCAAAAGAATGTGTGTTGGCAAGATGAAGAAGTGAAGAGATTCAATGGCAAGTTACATATTTACTTACCAAACACACTATACAACGAACTGTGATTGTATTCATCCAAAATAACTTGCTGTACTCGATGTACTGGGGCAATATCAATCTCGGCATAAACAGCATCCTCCGCTTCCGGATGTGTCTTGTTGGGTACTCCAAACAGTGCATAGTTTTTGCCATACAATCCTCCACTCCAGATTGTATTGAACTGATGCTCTACCGAGACTTGTAACATGTCACCTCCGTACAAATTTTGCAGCTTGTAATTGCGGTATAACTTTCCCTTTTCATCATCGGATGGATCTTTGTTGGTATCATCTGTATCATCTGATGATGAGTCTGGGTACCCCTTGGCCTTCAATTTGAGCTTGGTCACAACAGTAGTATCGGCATTCGCATGCAAATACACCTGACCATTTAGCAGAAAAATACGATA
Organism: Cyclotella atomus; assembly: GCA_036939935.1. Classification (NCBI taxonomy): domain Eukaryota; phylum Bacillariophyta; class Thalassiosirophyceae; order Thalassiosirales; family Thalassiosiraceae; genus Cyclotella; species Cyclotella atomus. The sequence continues at coordinate 31,350 of JALLPI010000604.1, read as the reverse complement.
ATCCATAAAGGTGGGAGAGAAATCACTAGATCCTCGCTTCACCACCCTCTTGAGATCCAATTGCGAATCCACTTCAATCACGGCCTCGTATCCCGGCAGTATATTGTAAGTGGCATCGAGTAAAGCTAATCCCAAGTGATTGACACTGGTATGATAGACTGCCTCCCATACATTTTTGGGCAAATTGTCATAGGCATGTGTCGGGAAGCAATTGTTGGCGGGTGTAACCCGCAAGGAAATCAGGTAGGCTGCCTCTTGTGGCAGATTCTTTTTCAGATTGGTGGGTAATGTGACAATGCCTGGATTGTACTCCAGCAAAAAGTCCATCCCGGAGGAATCGGACGTGGTATTGTGCCTTTCCCAGAATTGCTCTTGAAAGTAATTGCCAATGTCGTTGAACCTCGAGGGAGGGATTCGCAGCTCGCTTGGAATGGAGTTGAGCGTTAAGGTGGTTGGGTTTGTGAATTTGGGAGCGGCCCTGTCGAATCTCCAGTACTTGAATTTGTATTGCTGATTGTCGTTTGCAGAGGAGGCACTGTCACTGGCTGATGGTGGAAGCTTGTCACGTGACAAATAATGCTCACGGCACTTTTGCGGCAAACACAGCTCGCACTCTGGATGTCTTTCAGCCAACAATTGGGCGGCATCAGCAAGCGAATCATTGCTCTTCTTCAAAAGCCGCTGAAGGACGTCGTAACACGCCTGCCTGCTATCGGCCATGTCGCCTCTGAAGCATGGTCCGCAGATCGGACTGGTGATGTACGATGCATCATCTAAGTTGACCTTGATTGTCGGCTGATCTGGTTGGTCCTCGCCGAGGAAGGCGGCAAAGGAGACATCAAAGTAGCGAGCGTCGTTTCTGTGCAAATCCTGGACGTAGTGCGAGGCGAGGTGCCACTGGTTGGCCACTACAATCACAATCAGCGCCGTTATGATTCTGATTAGAAGAGATGTCGTTCGGGTAGACCTTGACTTTGGCTCTCTGGGCGGTGCAGTGCCGTTCTTTGAGTGGTTTGATTGGGTTGTTAGCTCCACCATTCGATTTATGGTAGTTTGCAGTTGTTGATTGTTGCGTGTATGTTCATAGATGTTCATGTACTTGCTACGTTAGACCTTCGGTTGGGCCTCAAGATTCCAATTGAAATTGAGATGGTTTCAACTCATATTTCAGCAAGCTCTCAGCTAATTCAACTCATTTGTTATCATCGCCCCACCCTCAAACACAATGTCTTGCTGCAAATGCATCTGCTGCCCATGCCTGCGATGCTGCCCTAAAAGTAATGACAACGATAAGGCTGTGCCTTTGGTCCCAAGCCCATCAATATCATTGATCATTGATCATTCTTAGTAATTCATTATCTACCTTTTCAACAAAGCACATACTGGGCGCAGCCTTTCTTTTCCAGCCGTGACCAGAGCAATAGCCTGGGCTACAAGGGATAATACAGTACCTCTTCCTATCGATGGGTAATTGAGTCATCACTTCTCAAGCCATTGCTTCTGTTACGGCGACGTCTACCACGAAACCGAATACTACCTTCGGTATCCAAGGGAGCCGGTGGACAAGAAGCAAAGTCAACATCTGTCCCATCAGCTATCCTAGCTGCAGCCATGGCAGACTCCATCTCTGAGATCTACAACTGCCTATGTACCGCCAGGCCATCGCCAAGAGCCTCGAAATCTAGGTCCAGGAGCTGTCTATCAGAAGGCTGCAAAATAGAAGGATCAGTCCATAGAAGAGCTTCACACTGTCGCATAATCTTCAGCTGTTTTCGTTCAGTAAGACCATCTCGAGCTTTATAGTGAACCATTTGGCTGCAACAGATACTGGACATAGGACGAGAGCCAGAGAGAGAAGGTACTGCCGTAGAAGATGGATCAGCTCTGGATCTGTGTGCTGAGTGACAAGCCAGTCACAAAGTTTGGACACCGACATCTGATAAACACTATCACTGCCGCTATGGAGGCAGAGGTATATGGCAGTTTGGGCATTCATTAACAACATCTCCATAGATGGTTTTGAGCATATGATTTTTGCCACAAAAACCAGAGACCTGCTTTGTCACCCAAATGGAAAACATCTCAGGCACTCGTGTCATGACCTTATCCATGCCATCCCAGTAGACATCATCAAAGTAATCATGATTTTTCAGCCCAATATTGTGATAGTGTTCTCTAGCAATGTCACGACCCCGACTACGACTAATTGCAGCGGTGGTTGAGCCAGATAGCTTATGTCCATTGACAGTAACCACAAACTCTTCATCTCGGATCACTCGGTTGATATAGCGGCCAGCAGCAACTCCATCAATCAGTGCAGTATCTGTGGCTTCATCACAGTCAATGTTGAGAAGCTCCTCAGAAGTAAGTAGACTGCGATCCATATACTCATCTAGGTGCCCAAAACGTGATAGAACTGTGCCTTGTAGGGGGATTCTCGAACCAAATACTTATAAGTAGCAAAGAAGATCAGCTTGCGCCTTTTTTCCGGCATGGGGGGGTATGGGTAGTTGCCACGAAACACGACAGCTTTGTTATCACAACCAAACGAGGACGCATATCTTTGTCGACATACTTCCCATCTAGAGCCACTTTAACTAATAACTGCAAGGCAATCGCACCCAGCAGCTCGGCCCTATAATTGTCGGAAGTATGTACATCACTGCGCTCAACCCACGTCACCTTGGCCCGGTCTCCCGTGTCCCTCCGTAGGATAATGGAGGCGCAGCTACAGGCATCCGTGGCAGTGGTGCTATTGTAGGAACCATTGCTTATCGTGATGAGAGTATTGTTTAGTATTAGCCCACCATATATCCACGAGCCATCTCCATCAACTTCAAATGTACGCCACAGGCTTCGATTTGGAAGGGCGTGTAGCTGTTGCAGGAAGGATCGTCTCTGTGGAGCAGGAACATAGCAGGTACTGTAGAGTGTATTGTGTAGGAATCTTTGCCAGCGAGCACAACACTAGCCCGGATAGAGCGTGGGAATTGTCCAGCCGAGTATCTGGTGCCTTGCCTGGTGCGTTGAGCGTTTGGCGAGGGAGTGTATCACTCATAGCATGAATTATCTAGGTAGCGGTACAGTTCCGAGTGATCATCTGCCACAAACCAAACATTCGGCCAGTGTGGAGAGGTCATATAGTCACCCAGCAGCTGTCAAAGAAGTTCTGTCTTGGTAAGAAATTGATTCACCGCCGTTCTAAGGATAGTAAAATCAGCAGCAGTAGGTTTCTCCACCAAGAAGACCTGAGAGCTGTCTGACGGCTCATGGTTGAATATGAAGGGGTCTTGAGTCCGGCTGTCACAGAGCATGAAATCGCCGATGCTGTGAATGCCTTTATGTTAGTGAAGATGTCCGTCTCACAAATTTTACCCATAAAACTGGTGTCATCAGTGTGAAGCAGCAGAATTTGCCACTTCCTGCTCAATGCAAAGGTTACAGGAAATCGTCAACACAGTTGCCACAGGTGCTTCCACCAACCATCCCTGACGAGGTTGCCAAGACGTGAAATATCCTCCTCAAGGATGTTCGAACTGATGCCCACCTCCATCTGAAACACTTCAAGACTCTGCTGCAACATACGGCCGGTGGCAGTGGATTGGTTGAACTGTGTCTGCAGAAGATGCAGCTTCTGTGAGAGCATCGTGATGAGGGGATTAGGCATGCCGAGACCTTGAAAGCGCTTCGGAGCGCCGCAGTAGAACTTGCTTATGTTCTTATTCACCTTTAGCGGAGACAGTACATTCAAGAACAACTCTTGAAATGCCTTGTCAAGGGCATCAATATTGGGTATAATTGCAGCAAAGCCATAGGTCATGGACGGCCAAAGAGCGTAACAAAAGCCTGTCCAGGCATCGCCAGGATCACACCTGTTCTGACGGAGCCGTTCCACCCAAAGCTTGCCCTTAGCCATCTTGTTAGTCACATAAACTCCAAAGTCGCCGGCAGGGCAGGAGAAGACACCAAGAGTCTCCGTGCTCATAGTAAAGTCAGCCATTTGAATAGCAGCCAGTTGCCCATTCTTCTGTGGAATCATAAGCTCATATTTTGGGAGCTGCGATAGCGGGTGCAGGGATGACTCGCCATTCTTCCATTGCCAAGCCATCATATACCAAAAGCACTTCGTTGCCTTTAGGTAACCACCTTTGGCTTGCAGCCAAGATAAAGAGCACACCAGACCAAACACCAGCAAAGGTAGAGACATGGCCCAGACATTTGTATGACTCATCCATGAGAGAGCTTACTGCAGTTAAACCAGAAGGAGCCATTCCGTTGCCTTGGCGCAATCCAAAGGTAGGGTCATCAGCTGAACCGCTGTAGCCATTGCGGCTGACACCGTATCTGGTGCAAAGATAGAAGGTCATTGTTTGAAGGACTGAAAGGGCCAAAACTACCATCAGTAAGGGGACTTTGAACGCCTGTAACGCGATGCCTGCTATTGGATGAGAGAAAGCGCACACTTGGTATCCCGACCACAATGTGAAGAGCCCGAACGTAGTCACAGAAAAGAACCTTACACAACACTCCATGAGCAGCTTGAGTGCCTCTACGTGCAAACTGTTCTAGAGGAACATTTCCAGAATCATAGGCCTGATCCATCATCCGCTTAGAAATGACAAGCTTGTTAAACCAGTTGAAGTCGGCTTCCATCAGACAAATAGCCTGCATTTTCTTGATGTATATATTCCCAAATTCCTTTTCCAAGAGGACCCTGAGAGCACTACCCAATCGTTCCAGTGGAATTCTAATGCGTGTGGCCAGAGAGAGCTTGGCAGCTTCCAGAGCAGAGAGGTATCTATCCCTTGCCACAGCCTTGTAGTGACCAAAGTGCACGTTTGAGTAACTCGACTGAATGAACTCATCTGCCGCTTCCAGAAGTATTGATAGTCTGATGTCTGAACAAAGGTGGCGATATCTTCAGTTGACTTTTGAGAGAAGATCTCATGAGCAAGTTCTCAGAGCAGCCTTGTATGCGGGCACATATCTGGTGGAAATTCGTAGGTGCCCTCGAGAATTGCCTTAGTACACGCGGTGTCACCGAGATAATCTATGTCATTGAAGAGCTGGCCTTTGCTGATGGGGGCATCTCGAGCAAGCTTGAACCTGGCAGTTAGTTACTTTGAAGCCTGCTCCTCTACCTCCTCTTGAGTCTTGTACATCCAGCCACCTTAATCCGCAAAGGAGCACCGCTGTGCCTCGGCTGAGTAAATCTCTTGATAGAGCCCCATTTCCTTTGCTTGCCCTCATTCTGCATGATTTCCTTAATTCAATGTATCCGTTTGTGTTGACGACGAGCCACTGCATCTGTAAGCAGGTTATTCAGGTGCTCTTTTCGCAGCAGAGGGGTTTGAGTTCAGTCAAGCGCTGATGACAAAAAGGACAACTGATGTTGTTGTTTTTGTATGCCCGTAGAAAGTGTGAGAGTGGAGGGCACTTGCCGGCGCAACGACGCCTGTTGATAGATTGCAACTGGGTGTAGAGGTCTTGGCGTTTTATCCAGACGTCGACTTCAGGAGAAAAGTCAAGATGGTCATTCTTGAAGGTGTTGCAGTCTCCTTCAGAGCTATACTTATGTTGGACGCTCTCCCTATCCCACTGATTCATTCCATTGCGTAACACTGCATTGTCGACCTCTCTGACGCTCTCAGACAGAGCCTCCATCTTTATAAACATCAAATGCTGTCCACAGAGCTGACGAAGCCTCTTGGTATAACACTTGGCCGTACACTCAACAACACATTTCAGTTTGCGGCCTCTAGGGCGGACAAGGTGCGGGTAGGACATGTTGGGTGGACACTCCTTTGGAGCTCTCTCGGCAGTCATGGCTGCCAATGGTGCCAGCCAAGATGCAAACATGTGCGGATTAATATTGCATGATCCTGCACTGGGAATGGGCTACAGTATGCTGCCGCCAAAAGGTGCAAAGAGCCGAATACCAACCATCACACATGTTTCTGATGAATATAACAGGGCAAATGTCCGATATGGTGATTTGACTTGCATGTAAAGGGAGCATATCATGGGAACTTTGTAGATGCTCCACTTTGGGCACCCATCATTTTCATGAGATTGCTGTCTTTGATAATACCTGCGGCTTGGCTTGCAAATCCAATCGAAGTACATGAACAATGGTCTCAGAGTGCATTTGAATTTATGAAGTTGAAAGACCCATCAAATCCTGCAGTAATGAGTGGCAGATTATTTGAATTCATCAAATGATGTAGGGCGGAACTGGGTTGTCTGTTAGCTTAGGCTACAGACAATTTGTAAAACGAATTCCTGAATTGCTCTTGTTGGCAGTGCTTTCTCTAGTTCTACAAATGCAATAATGTAAACAAAGTGATTCTCTCACCCCCATGGCAACTTCCTACCGGGTGTGCTGCGCTTTTGTTCGGCTCTAGCACGAGGGCATGACGTGACTTCACTCTCAGCTTTTCGAGCAATCCTCCTGCTTCGTCCACGACGGCGTTCGGGACACTTTAGCAAATGTCCACTGAACTGGTTGCCTTTGCTGAAGCTATCTTTGCAAAATGGACATGTCTTTGCTTCTACTTCAGTGCAGTAATCTTCAAGCTCTTTTCGTTGATACTGTTTGCTTGGAGTTGGCACATCTTGTTCATACGAGTCCGAAGCGTGATCGTTACTGGAAGCTGAATGTACCGATGCAGATTCGTTCATTGCAATGTGTTTCTGTGGATGAGGTGTTTGATATCCCCGTGTCGTGCCATTGCTCACAGCAAGCGCGTTGAAAATGACATTCGCAAGCGTTTTCTTCGTGGAGGAGTCGAGTTGCTTGGACTGACAACCAGTTAGATGCAAGCCAAATGATTCCAGCGAGCAGCTCACACCACAGAACATGCAAAAGAAGTTGGCGGATCCTTCTTTTGGAGTGCAGTCTTGAGGTGACTTGAAGTGGATGGCCGCGCGCTCTTGATAGGACGATTGGCAAGTGGGAGATTGAAATGAAGCATCTCCTCTCGTGAACCACCTGTCATTGTGCATCAAATTGGCTTGCAAAGTTGGATTTGACCTGAGCTGCCTCGTGTCATATGACAGTTCACGGTGGCTATCAGCGAAACTTACTTGAGTCCCTGTACGGTTAGCTCTAGGGCTCGACTTGGTATATAACATGTCATTACTTTTGGAGCTGCGGCTGGCGCTTGTCGATGAGGGATTCTTTGATTCCAACTTCTTGGTGTGTTGGAGGCTGATGTCACTGTTTTGGAAGCTGACGCTGCGGCTGCTAGCCTTGGGTTTGACTAGCACTGCTCCTTTCGGAAGCTTCCACTTGGAAACACGACTCTTTCGGTTGTAGTAGTAAGTCCGTCCTGATTCTGGATCAATCACCTCTTTCCATTCGTCTTTCTTGAAGGTACCGTCAGTTTGATGAGAGGATTTCGAGTCATTCAAAACTGCACTAGTCTGTTCAGACCTTGAGTTTCGCGATGTATCGAGTGACATACTGATGCTGCGTTTGTGGATGTGATCGATGCTGTGGCGATGTTTGTTATCAAGTGAAAAATTGAGCTTGCGCTCGTATCCATCCACATCTATCGAATCTATGGCATCCAATAAAGACAAAATGCGTTCGCGACGGTTGCTTTTGTTGGACGTGATGCTTTGAGAAGACAGTGGCACATGTCCATTTGCCTTGAACTTCGCTGAGTGGTTGATTGACTTCTCTACGAATGAATGGTTGTCGCAAGATAATTCAGGTTCGTATTCAATCAATGAGTCGCTAGCCTTGATAGGAGATGGCTCTGTATCAGATGAATCGATAGGAGACCCGATACGTACACTGCCAGCTTGAAATTCTATGTCGAGAACTTCCTGTCTCGCCGTCATCTGAGCCGTAGCCAGCCGCGAAAATAAGCTGCCTCCGTAGCTTGGCGAGCGTTCTTTCTCGAAGCATGGCAGAGATGTGATGGCAGAGATGTCTTCTTGCCATTTCACGGAGATATCTTTGTCGATGAAAGAGTTCTTCATGTCTTGTCTGAGAACAAAGCGAGAAGACCGCCTAGAATGTCATTGATTTTAAACTTAAAACTCAGCAGTTGGAAGATCCTCAAGACTAAAGAGCCTGAGTATCCTCTAACCATGAACTCCGAGGTCTCCTAAAATGCAGCCTCCAAGTTCTGTCATCATGATTTGGTACACTGGCACCTTGTTTTACACAGTATGGAGTGCATTGAAATTGATAATCATAACTTATGCTTTATCCATGGAAATATGGTATTCGGATTGAGGGATTGAGGCATATGAACCAAAGGTCCAGATCAAAAAATAGTATGGAGTGCATTGAAATTCGTAATCATAACTTATGCTTTATCAAGGGAAATAATATATGGTATTCAGAGATTGAGGTGCTTGATCAAAACATATCTAAAATACTGCTCTTGAGCGTCAAGGATCAAGGATAGACCAATGCATAGTTAGAACTGCAGCAATCAGGGTCTTTCAATAGCCGAAGTTGAATGCCATGGCTTCTCCCAGCATCAAGTTTAGTCAAATCATTTACAGCATTACACAAACGGCTGGCATTCTCGTGATGACTTCGCCTCTCGTATGTTTTAGTCCGTGGATTCCAAATGTCCAGATAGGATTGCCAAGATGGACAAAGCAGTTTCAGCTGAAGTTGATCCATCACTGTTGGTATCAACTGTAACTGATGCAAAGTTTTCGTTTCCAGAGAGATGTCAGCTAGAATCAAGGCACCGTGCTCACAATACTTCTCGTCTCCTGAATTTGCAAATCCCTCATAATCATTTATCAAATCACCTGCGCCATACATGATAAGCTTTCCATTGTATGCTTCAAACCCTCTGATGTGATGAGACGAATGACCATAAATAACATCCACTCCACATTCATCAATGCATTGATGTGCAAACTCTTGTCGATACTTTTGATTGTCTCCATGGTATCTGTATGCCCAGTTGGGGCCCCAATGGATGGATAGTATTAGTAGACTATTAGTTGTTCGGCGATTGTTTGGTGCAATCTCATGAACAGTCAACCAATGGCTCAAACATTTTACGGCGTCATTCACTGCTTCCATGGAATCCAATCTAGACACCCAAAACACTCCGGCACTGTCATCGGTCGCCTTCCATTGACTAGGTACTCCAGAGTCCATTGATCCGACAGCAACAACGTAGACATTCACTTCGCCCGTGTTCTTGTTCTGAGAAGGAACAGACAAAGTCCAATTGGCTGGTCGAGAAGCCTCATGCATAGTGCCCCCAACGCCAGCAAATTGAGTAGATCCAAGGTTCCACTCTGTATAAGCACTCAAAAACGGTAGAGTCTCTTGCACAAACGCCTGCCTCCCAAAGTCCATGATATGATTGTTAGCCAAAGTAACGCACACCGGACTCGCAACGCTGCTCCCATGAAGCACATTGCGATATCCTTCAATGACGCCCTCAATATTATCGAGGTGGCAATGATAGTTAATCCCCTTATCCCAAGGAATATCTTTATTGTCGATGCTCCTCGTCAATGCTGTCTCCAAATTCATCAACCTTAGATTCGGCGGAGGATTGATTTTCAGATGAAGATAGTCCCCCCAAAGGTATTCACCGCGAGCATTGGCATGTCGAATCTCCTCCAAAGTCTTGGTCGCTCTCCCAGCGGGGTGTAGCCCCATTTCAAGATAATGCTGTGCACTGCATGAGTCGCGAAGAAGCGATTCGTTGGGACTTTGGGTCGGAAGGGTCAGTTGAATAGCACGGCCAAGCATGTTGTCTCCGCCGTTGAATAAGATGCGCAGCATGGTCGAGGAAGCTGTGAAGGGAAGATGCATTGGTTCATCGCATTTGCTTTGTATATTTGCTTTTGCTGTGATGGAAATGTGGTATCGTAGTTGCGAGGCAAGGTCGAAATTGAGAACCCTAACTCCTAACTCCCAACGCAAAACCGGGGCAGTGCATCACGAGTATCGTATTGAAACGTGCATGATCAAACTGCCAAACGAATTCGACATACAGTCTTGCATCCAACGCGGGCTCATGTTGAGCAACCTCTGACGTGATATCCACAATGTTTTGTTTGCACACAGAAGAGCCAAAACTTGGCACAAGCTTAGCTTTTTGGCTCTTTCTCGCCCTGCCTTGCTTCCTATCGAGACGGGACGGGACGTCAGAAAACCTCATCTCATGCAATCTGCCCATTGCACACAAGTCGATGCTCCTGTGGCCCTTGGATTTCTCAATCGAAAGGCCGGTACAATCATGACAATGACCAAAGCCAACATTGTCCTATACACAATAAATGAAGTGATTGCCAAAATCTAGGCAGTGTCCTGGATGTACTCATACGGGGCATGCTCAAATAATCTCGACCGCATGTTGGCACCATGACTGACCACATGCATTTTGCAGTAATGAAAACAATACCAGCCCATTGAGTGCCACATTGTCAATTGCAAACAGTATACAATTTGAACCATATCATTGACCTTAGAGATGCGATTATCTTCAATCACAAGGACCCGTGCATTATACCCACCTATGTGGATGCAGTAACCACCTGCCAATAAGCCTGTATACCAATATGTTTTCAACGGTGCACCCAACTTATAAGCTGTCGGAGTGCCTTTTTTGTATCACTTAAATAATGGCAGTTTGTATTGACCGGACTTTTTGAAGTCGCATTGAATGAAGGTGTTTGGTGTTGGATGATTGCTGATTGTTGTTTTCAGCGGAGTAGCAGGTTACTAATTCATTCTGCGCCCAGTTGGCCTTTCTGCAAAAGGAGGCATCTGTTAAGTTTGTAGCAACTTTTGAGATATGCAAGAAGCAGATAAATTATCACAAAGATATTGATGATTGGTAGGTTATGTAGACAATGACTCACACATATCACGCCTATCAACTGCAAGCAAATACCCCACACCACCAAACCTAGATAGATCACTCATATCCCCATTGCCTCAGCTACAGTCAAATTCGATAAGTCCCTCACACAAACAGTACAACTATCTCGTAATGGAATGCTACCACTAATTCCTGTGGATTGTCACTACACCACTTCTTCACTTGTTGAATCAAACTATTGAGATCAATCGCCTGCGATTATGCGACAGCTCTGGATCTCTGAGATGGAAGCAGCGATCTTGGCCTCTCGACTCAATATTGCCCAGCAGGAACAGGTCATTTTGGGAAGATCCCCTGCTCGATACCCCGATCGATACCGAGGGCAGCAGCCGCTTCCGTTGGTGTCGCAAAAAAAGGCAGCGGTGATTGAGTAGGTAATTGGCTCAATTTCCCGTTCTCTGGAGGAGGTACTCAATTGATCCTTATGGCTCTGGCTGTTGCTATGCTTGTCTGTGGAAAAGAAAGGCTTCTTTCTCTTGTAATAAACGAGAGCGTGCCTTGAATATCACAGTACAACTCTCTCTCTTGGTCTTGAAAGACGTAACAACCAATCAAGTTGACAACCCAAGCCATGGTCTGAATAGACCAGTAAAGGATTAAAATAAACAACTATCTGGTGTGTAAACTCTCTTTTAGGGCTTACTAATATGGATATAAAACTGAAACAACCCACAGAATAATGTCACATCGACATCCCAAAACATCAAGGTAGTAAATGCCACTTCGCCAATAGCACGATCCACATATAAATAGGTATCTTTTAGATACTCCCCCATCCCATTTATTACAACACTCTCGTCCATAGCAGTGCATTGTTATTGAAAGTGTAGGTAATGATTTACTAGGATTGATCATTGATCAATCGAGGCCAATGACATCAATCAAGTCACAAGTCATCATGATGATCTCAATCGTTGGCTGCAGATCCAAGGCTCTTGTCCCACCATTGTTCAGTGGATTGTAGGCCGATCCGATATATAGACTTGGCACTTGGTTGGTCACTGCTGCTTTGGCACCCGAACTGATGTACGAAGTTTTGTTATTCTTACTGCTGCTTCTTGAATTCGAGTAGCCGTGGCCGAATTGTGAGACATGACAAAGCTTGAATGCTCAATTTCAGGTTCGGATTGAGATTTGGGGTGTAGCAGTGTCGAATTGGAATTGGCTGTGTGTCGAATAGGTGCAGGGGGCGGAAAAGAGAAGGAGGAAGGAGGAAGGAAGAAGAGAGGGTGCCACTTTTATCTCTTGATTTACCTAACAGCCTTGAATATTGCGGGCAGGTAAGTAATATTGATTTCAACCACAACTCCTCGCCTAGAGCTTGCTTTCTGTCACCGCTGAGCGCAGATGGCTATTGTTGGACAGGGTATTAGTCTATGTATTCGTTATTAATGCCTCCCAAGGGCACTCCCGTGGGGTTGAGGATCAGTGTAGATTATATCATTGGCCTCTAACAACAATTCACCAGACTTTTTGAAGGAGTACTTCCACAAACTTTCAATACTCAAGTTTTATCTTTAGCTTGCAGGATTCAAGGGCATTGCAGAGTATTGAGACAGATCAGAGACTGGTCTTCGATTCAGATGAGACACGAATCAGCAGCGATCTAAGAAACGCTAAATTAACTTTTACATCATCTTAACTTCGTATTGCAATAAGTACTTTACCTAGTCAATTCTCGATTCCCCAACTAAAATACCCGCAGATACTATGACAGATGATCCACTCATTCTATGAAAACAAACCGAGACTCTTGCAGCTGCATTTATTCCTGACTGCATTCAAACACACAACATATAAATAAACACAATGAATAGATAGTTGCTCGTCACTCATTTCACCTTCTCTCATTTATTCATCTCACTCTTTCATATTCAATGCCTTGTTCATATTCAAAGCCTCTCCCATCCCGCACCAGTTACAGTCAAGTTGAAGTTTGGCGAGTTTTGATTGTTCATGACTCTCGTTTTGGACTACTTCGGGGTGATCATTGCCATCCTCTCCTTCCTTCTTTTCTTCTCTGGCGCTTTCCTCCGATTTGGTTTTGTTGACACCGCTGAGTTGATCGTTGCTTTCTTCTGGAGCCACTGAACCGGCAGCAACATCTCCCTCCGAGGTGGCGTTGGCCTCGGATACAGAAGCATCTGTGTTATCCTTGGACGAGGCTGCAGCGGTGACAGCACCATCAGCATCTTTGTCATCATTATCTCCAACCAAAGGTTCGTCTCCTTCCTCAACCTCCACAGCTGCATCCTCCATATCATAATATTCTCCATGCCCATGTGGCATCATTGCCGCAGCCTGCTCATTCTGCCCTGCACCAAACATTTTACTCTTTCCATCTCTATCAATCTTGAGTCCATCCATGACCAACTGTACATCCACGTCTTGGCCGGTAAATGAGTTCTCCCATAGAGGATCAAAGTAGTTTGCCTTGATCTTTTGAACTTCCGTTTCGTCGTCAATGACGATTCCCCACTCGGCAAGATCGCACTGTATCAGATTATAATTTGAGTGCCAAGAACAGGAGTCAGCTATAATGTAAACCAAACAATTACACGAATCACAGATAAAACAATACAATTTATACTCACCATGTACAAATTCTGCGATCCAATATAACAACAAGTATCATCCACAATAAAGTGCTTCGAATGCAACCCAATACTCTTTCCATCTTGATACTTTGACTCCTTATCGTGACGAATGAAGCAAATTCGTAAATTCTCAGCAATCATGGCACGCAGCTTTTCGTCATCCACCGTGCCATAGCTTTTTTGGATGCGCTTGATGATTTCGGCCGCGACATCGACACAGTCCCATCCATTGCCGTAGTTGGCTTCTGTACCCTTGAGTCCGCCAGGGATGGAGTTGGGATTGGACAGCACAATTTCCACATCCACTCCGCGTTCGTAGATGGCCTTACCGATGGCAGTCAGATAGGCCTTGGGCCATTTGAGACCGGGCAAACTCTTTTTGGAGCCAGGGACACACACAGGCCCAATGTCTTGAAGTGTCATTCGAATAATCTTGTTGGAGCTGTTGATCATTGCCAAAATGGCATCATCGGACGGTCGCGCCTTGTAAACCATGGCACCCTGCCTTCCAATGGAAATGAGCGGCACGTCATTGGCCTGGCTCCTCTCTCTTGAAGTAACAGCCTCGCCAACAGCCTCCTTGGTAAACATGGGAGGGAACACGTTCGCCACCCCCTCGGGCCATTCGCTCACGGTAACCCTAGTCTTGAGCACGAGAGGCAACCCATCCGGCATCATATCCACCACACAGCCCACACAAGTCTTTTGCTTTCTCTCCACGAATTCCCACTGCTGATTGGCATACCTGTGCCCATCTCTGGCCACATCCCCTTCTAGTTGAATGGACAGGTCGTGCACGGGATTGCAGGCCAGGTAATGCTTATCCCACAGGTTGTGACCACCGGTGTGCAAGTGGACCCCGTCCACGGCAATGAGCTTGGAGTGATTCCAGCTGAATCCGCGTCGCCATGCTCCCGCCCATAAATGAATGTTGGCATCGGGTGGCAAATCGGCAGTCAGGGCCTTGATGACGGCGGTGCAATTAACCGGCATTCCTGCAATATTACCAAACATCATTCGAACAATCACTGGTTTTTCCTTATCAACACTCTTGGCAGCCAGAGTGGCCAGCCCCTTCTTGAAGCACTCCATAAATTTTCCATCCGGAGGACCCAACGAGGTGACATCACACCAATATTCCGTCTTGGCAATCAGCTCTCCCATCAACTCGGGAAACCAGTCCGAATGACTGTCCTCCGGATCGTCTTTGCTCAAATGCTTCGGAGTCTGCTGCACATTCTCCACGATGGAACCTCGCGTGACATTCCACATTTTGTGATGGTGCCGATTGTGATGTTTGCGCAGGCAGTCGTGGATGGCGGTGCCGACGTGGGAGAGGGATGTGGCGTCCTTGTCGAAGATTTCGTCTCCGGAGGAGGCGTCGTCTTGTTTCCAGAATTGGAGCTTGGTGACGAATGAGTTCATTGTTGATTGCTCTGTTGCGGCTGATGTTCTGCTGATGTGATGATTTGCAAATGATTGTTGAATGAGCACGAGATGTGTAATGGAGTTGATGTTCGTTGGCGGCTGCTGTGATTTGTGCTGTCGCTGCTGCTAATAATGATGTTATTCACAAGCAGTCAATAGGTTGAATGCTGCATGAAACCTTCACATGAACCGATAAAACACAATGTCAAGCAGAAATCACATCGGGATGCCCACACATGATCCGTTGGCTCGCCTAAATGATTCAAATTGGATATTTGATGCCAACAGGCTTATTCGATTCGATTCAAATGAGATTTGAATGTAAGATTGGAGTCAAATAAGATTGGAGTCAAATGTGGTGCGGTGCTTATGTTTGAAGTTGAGGTTAAAGTCGGCATCTGTCTTTTGTGACTTGACAAGACTAGAGGAGAGGTTAGCTCCACTGTGAATGTTGCCTCTGTTTTGGATTAGATTGTGTTTTGCATTTGCAACGGTCATGAAAGGCGCCATTGAACAAGAGAAGATGATAGACCATGCAACTGCAATAAAACAACATTGCTGGACGATGGTGCAGGAAGAGGAGGAGGAGCATGGTAGTGTACGATCTAGAGTGTTAACTCTGTGATTCGCACATCGTTGGCAAGCCGTAACAATACCGGAAAGAGAGAACACAGGAGCATTTTGGAGATGTTTGGAATGTGATAGAAACGGGGAATGAGAAATTTGGGTCCAATTGGAGAGGATCAGGATCAGTTGGATATACTATATACTTGAGCTCCAGATGATGCTTTTGCCAAACATTTCGCTGAGCATGGTAGAGAATGCAAAAGCAGCAATAATGTCAGAGCTAAACTCAACCAAATTGTTTCACCATTTATCATCTGGCAAGCTGCCAGCGTCTCCATCATCTCATGGATCCTAGCTTTGCCAAAGAAGGCTCCTCTACCACAGGCTATCTACCAATCACCCATAGGCAGCCCCTTGTGCCCTTCGTTGCTCCAACGGTGATCATGATTGCCAGGGCTGCTGGGTGAGATTCTGCCCGGTGTCCAACAAGCAAGCTACCGCTTACCTTCCATAGCCTCCCTCTCTCCGCCATCGCCATTGACAAGGAGCGCTGATTTCTCCTTTTTCTCATTGCCAACAAGGTACACCACATTCGTCTCATTCTGGCACCGTGGCCTCACTTGGATCACAAGGCACAATGGACAATGGACAATCGGAAACAGACATGCTCTTGCAGACCTCACCAAACCTGAGGTGATGGGAGATGGTGATGTGACAGTGACCAATCTCCTCTTCGCATTAGTTCTTCATCTTGTCCAATTCTGGTGACAATGAATTAGACAAAAGCAACAATCAGCCAAAACATTCTACTGGGAGATGTAAAACCAGCCCACTGGTCAATGAATTCTTGTTCATACAGTGGATCTGTGGATGCAGATGCAACAACCAACCTGAATTATCATCATCGTTTGACGCAGAGGAGAGTGCTGATAGACAATGTTGAGGATTGTTAGTGTTTAGTTTTTGATAACCCACGAGCTGCTTTGATGTTGCAAGAGCTACCAGCATATCCCAACTATCTGATGGGCTAGTGCACTGGTTACCGTAGATCCTGGTACAAGCCTCGTAGAATTTCTATCCAGTGCACTAGCGCATCGGATAGCTGGTCGATTCCTATGTGACTTTCTACATAGAGCCGTTGGTTGATTCCTATGGGTATCGATTCGTATGTGACTTTCTACATAGGGCTGTTGATTTCTATCTGGTGCAATATTGCACTGGATAGCAGGAGTTGGAATATAACAGATCATCCCGTCAAACAATAAAGGATCCCCTCAGACGGCCCATCGTCACCACCTATACAGTCTACCCAACCTATTCTCTCCACTGCCATAGTCTGGCATTTTCCTTCCCACCCTGTCCAACACTTTCTCTTTCTATGACTGATGGCGATCATGGCCAAATCTTCAGTTGAGGATAGATGGCCATTGGAGGTAACGGAAGGGTGGATTTCCTAGTAAATTCCCCTCTATCGCCAACTGAGTCGTTCATTAGATTAGGACTAGAGTCCTTTTTGGGATTGGAGAGCAGTATCCTCAATGGTGCAGCCACTGACCCCGGAAGCCTGTCAATGGGCAGGTCATCTGAGAGGCACTGCATAAAATCTCAGTGCCAAAAGTCAATGAGCAACAAAGGTAATTTTGGCGGGAATGCTAGCTCCCCTCTGTCCTTTCTTTTCTCTCAATGATGCATCAATCGCTCCGCTTCATCAAGACAGCTCTCCTTATCACCGCCACCGCAGGCTTTTCACCATCCCTCATCACATCTTCACGCTGCTCATCCTCTGGCCATTCAATGACCAAATCATTCCATCAAGCTTCTTCAAGTCCCCATCACAATCACCACTATCCAGAGCTGTGCGTCTTCGATCTCGACGCCTGCTTCTGGGATCAAGAAATGTACACACTCTCCAAAATTCCAGACGAGACCAACGTAGTCAAAGGTGATTTGATTGGACGTGGTCAAGGCGTAGTGGGAGTCATGTCGGGTAGATCTCGGATTTCACTTCATAAGGGTTCGTTGGTGGCGTTGCAGGCTCATTTGGATGGAGAGTTTGGTGGCATGAGGGTTTGTTTCGCAAGCTCGGCGGATACTCCCTTGGCTGAAAAGATTGGTAGAGGTAAGTGACTTTGAGACGTGTTCTTATAACTAGAGGAGTGATTTGTATTGAAGCTGTTTGCTTAATATCGCTTTGCTACACACATCACATGCAATCAACTCTGACAACCGACTGGTGTAACTGAATATAATATCAACATGGATAGCTGCAGTAAAACTGCTCGAAATAGTACCAGGTACCACAGTTTGGGACCTGGTGGTGGGTAGAGATTGGAACGGTGTAGATATTAATCAGATTGGCAGACAACCTCCTCTATCATCCAACAAGTCAGCGACACATTTTCCTATATTGAGAGAAAAGACGCAAATTAGATATGATCGAATGTGAGTTCAAACTCTTCCTGCCACTTGTCGTAGACCCAGTTGTGCAAAGATTCATCTCATACCAATCTCACTTGCATCAACACACACAGGTTGTTCTTTGATGATTGCCAGGTAGGTACATAACGACTGCATATGCCATCAATCATCTGCGTTCCTATACCACATCTTACAATGACTTGTCAGTGGGGTGATCATTGCGGCCAAGTGGAAAGAGCTTGTAAAGAAACTGACAGTGGGAGAGGTCCAGTTACTGTTCGAACACCGTATGGATTGCGAGTTGAAGAGTGGAATGAGGGACTTGCCAAATATGCCAAACGTGTACATGAATGAAGCGTGGACAGGCACGGCAATTGGAAATGCACCAGGAATACCTCTCTAGAGACATGCAATGCAAACGACGATAGGGATATGGGCGACAATGCGCCACATATGTCTACAGTTGAATCTAATTTGTGTGTAGCTTACATGTTTTATAATACATAATCTATAATCTAGCGACGTTTCTTGAAAGATAACGATGGAACAGATAGTCCAGAAGAAGATGTAGACGTCCCTCCACGAGATGCAAGAATGGCAAGGGCATCTGCTCGTGCTTTCTCCCTTTGTTTATTTAATTCGTCAATCTGTGCTTGCAGATCAGAAGCGCTCTGTGTTTTTGGTGCATCTTCTTGGCTTGTTTTCTTGTACGAGCCAGCATGAGGATCCGGCATGTTGCTTCTCAAGTGGGCTGGTATTTCAACGCATTGCTGTTTCTTTGGAGCCTCTTCGTGATCTTCATTGAAAGTTATTTTGAAGTTCACGAAGCCACCTTTCTTGCCTTGCTGGCATTCCATTTTCTAATACAATGACTTTATGCATGAGTCATAGAGTGTTATAAGTATTCCATAGGGTAAAGAATGCACTTACCTCATACTTGCTCAGGACAGATGATGCTTTCACAAACCCTGTCGTTTTGGGTGGAGCACATGATTCAAAATCATGACCTCCACCATAATCTGTAAGGCCCATGAGTCCATCATCTCCTCCAAGAAAACCATCTGATTCGTAACCATCATTATAACTTTCGTCAGAGTCAAGCGGATTGTGATGAAACTTTTGCTCATCATCATTAGATACATGTCTATGCATTGCACGCTTTGAGTCGATTACAGCAGACATGCATTCTGCAGCCTTTGTGTCATTTTCGACCTTCTCTGGATTGATGCAAAAGTCGCACGTCTTGTTACACTGCGTCTTGGCATCAAAATCCTCGCCAAAGTGTTCTAAAACATGTTTACGCCTGCACCGGGGCTGAGTGCAGTAATTAATCATGCCTTCAAGCTCAATCATCTCGTGGCCTGCAGTTTGAGATCTAGTTCCGCCGCGAGACCCTTTCGTTTTCGCTGCTCTTGCTTCTGCGTTCTTCTGTGCCATGTATGCAAACTTTTCAGCATCATTCTGTGCGGCAAAAGGGTGTGAGCTCGAAGTATTCTACCAGTGTTATATGAAATGGCCTCCAAGCACTAACTCACCTTTGAATAGTAAAGAATCGAGATCGAAGGCTTTCCATCTCTACCGCCTCTTCCAGATCTGATATGCAAGAGAATCATGATTGATTAAGACATGTGATTGTAGAGTACAATGCTTGTTCGAAGTGTACAACTCACTCTTGGTAAAAGCCTTCAAGAGACCTTGCCATTGTCCAATGAATCACGTAGCGTACGTGAGGAAGATCAATTCCCATGCCAAATGCAATTGTTGCAACAGCGATTTGAATTACACCATCAGTCCATTTACGTTGAGCATCTTCTCTGTCGCAATCCTTGAGACCAGCATGGTAAGGTGCACAGACCAGCCCGGTCAACTATTGCATTGATGATATCAAATAGGAGAACCGTGAGTCAGAATGCATATTTGACAGCAAGGGCGCAAGTTGGGAGCTCACCTTTGATAATCTTGCAGCCAGATACGCACAATCGTCTCGTTTATGAACATAAATGATGCCACTACATGGTTCATTGGCCTTTTGTGCGAGTTCATGTTGCTTTTGAACTACCTGTGCT
Organism: Cyclotella atomus; assembly: GCA_036939935.1. Classification (NCBI taxonomy): domain Eukaryota; phylum Bacillariophyta; class Thalassiosirophyceae; order Thalassiosirales; family Thalassiosiraceae; genus Cyclotella; species Cyclotella atomus. Next base: position 11,394 of record JALLPI010000604.1, on the reverse strand, counting down.
AGATCAACTAAAGCGCCATCGGGTCTCATTGTGTCCTATTATCAAGCATGCAGTCAGAATGTTGTAAATCATGCACACTTGACAATATATTAACTCATGTCTTCTTACCAAACTGTCTTTGAATCGGACTGTGCATTATGTTATAATCAGAAGGATTAGCTATTGCATTTCTAATCAATCGAACGATCCAACCTAACTTACCTTCATACGAGATATTGGTACGATTAAATGTGCCCATTATACACGGTGCATTGTTAACATCAAGTTGTAGAATATTTCGAATGTCAGCAATGACCTTGGCAGTTGCCGTTCCTGTGCCTTTGATGAGCAACATTCAAGCGTCGTTATAGAACTGTTGAATTCAAGATAGTTGGTGCTAATAATATGACAATATCACACACTCACACGCCATAACTGGCACATCGGGAAAAGACTCTCTCAACCACGACAACTCCTTGTATGCTGTTCTAAAATCATGACCCCAAGTGCTCACACAATGTGCCTCATCAATAGCAAACTGAAACAACCGATTAGACTCATACAATTTGCTCAATACACCTCGAAACTTATCCGTCTGGATCAATTCCGGTGTCACATAGAGCAATTGAATTGGCATCGCATTATTCTCGTCTGTCTTGCCCACTTTCATCCCCTTCTTCTTCTTTGCATCCCCATTCAACCCACCCAACAACCTGGAATAAATCTCGGCCTTTTCCCTACCAGTCAAACTACCACTCAAACAAACTGCAGTATATATCCCCCTCTTGTGCAAATTTCTCACTTGATCCATCATCAATGCAATGAGTGGACATACCACAATCGTAGTCATACAATGATCATGATGACAATAATACTTGTTGCTGTTGGACTGTATACCAGTTTGTTGTCGAGTAGTGCCAAACCCCACCAAAGCAGGCAATTGATAACACAATGATTTCCCTCCCCCAGTAGCCATGACAATGATTTGATTTGTGCGTTGTAATGCTCTACGAATGGCTGTTTGTTGTAATGGACGGAGGGTGGAGTGATTGAATTTTTGTTGGAGGATGGATTGAGCTTGTTGCATTAATGTTTGGATGGGGAGACTACTTGCGGTTGGCTGTTTGTTGTTGTAGTAGTCGGTTATGGATTTCTTTGTGGTTGGATTGATGCTGCTGGTGATGGTGCTGACGGTCTTTTTTGTTTGACTGCCAACTTCGACATTCTTTTGTGAGGCAAACTTCTTGTTGTGTCCTACTACAGAGGCTGTCAAACTATTAGCCCTGCTTTCCTCTCCTGATTTACAGCATTTCATATTGTCGACAATATCTGACTTGTACCGTCCATCAGTGTGCCATTTGGATGAGCCGGATCTGCCATCATGATTCAGTTGTCGGGAGTTTGACGATTCGTACAACTTATTGTATTGCCTCTTGCTTGTCACAGATTCTGCATTTTTGCTATTGCATCTTGTCACCACATATCGAGACTTGGCTTTCAGTGCCGCAGAAGCTCTTGACTCCATATCGTCTACTTCATCATCACTGGATAAGATTTCAAATACTTTCTGGCTCGTTGCTAGAGCTGACTTTTGTTTTGCTGCATCAATGTTTGATTTGTCGCTCGATCCAATGGCATTGCCAATTTTTTTGGCTTGCTCTGACTGCGAGGAGCCACTTTCGAAATCACTGCCCTTTTCAGCTTTACCAACAAAAGAGTCTTCCACTGCACTCTCACCGGCATCGACATCCATAATCCTCCGCTTGCGCCTTCGCCAACTCTCCATCGATCCTCCGTTTCGCTTGGGAGAAGCTTCCGTCAGATCAATCACCGCATTGCTGCTGCTGATACTCGATGAATCCTCTCTGGCATTTTGACAGACGTGGCATTTGGAGGATGTCTTGGAGAGGTTGCGGTAGGTGCAGGCGGAGCATGTCCACATTGTAATTACGGCCAGCGGCCTTTGCTTGCGACGTCGTCGCTTTTGTTGAAGATGGCTCCAAAATTCAATATTCAAATGAAGACTCCCAAGCAAACCGATTGTAGCCACAAGGCTCTAGACTCTAAGCCATGTTATAGAGCCTCTGAATCGCCCTTGAAACGAAACTTTGCGTATCAACTCCCTGCAAAATTGATCCAGAATGCCGTCGCGAGCGCGAGAACCAACTTTTCTCTGCTCGCCGTGATCAGTGGTCAGATTGGAGTGCTGATTTGATTGTAGCTGTGAAAAGCTCTTGACAAGCTCTTAAAACCTGCCACAAAATAATCAAAGACAGATGATGATCTTGCTGCATTCAATTTTCATTGTTTCTCCGACTCTTTAATTTTTGCTTGGTGAGAATAGGTCAAAAATTGGTAAGTTGTTCAATTAAACACAGATCCAATTATTAAGATGATGACATTCATGGACTGACTCATCTCCTTGCTGCTCGGCTTACGTCGCTCTTCCTTCACAATGCTTGAAGCTTTACTCTATCTCACTCCATTTGAGAGATGTGGGATGCCCTGTACCCACTGTGTAACCCTTGGCCCTCGGCTAGCCTCGGTTGTGTCAACAGGTGCAGACCATACCTACGGTATGGACAGTATAGTCCTGTCCAAAAGGACGACTACAGCTCGTATTCAGTCTCTCAACTGGATAGATGAATACAAAAGATCTAACAAAATATTATGGTTAGATCTACTGCTGTAGTCTTTGCGTGTTTGGAACAACCTGTCAGAAGACGAAGTATCTCGAGCTTCATCGATACGAAGATTTATATTGTTTGCAAATGTTTTAGTATTTAAATAATTATGAGCGTCTTGCTCAGTACTTAAAGAATTCAATCAATGAGCGAAGACGTCTACCTTTAGTCGACTAGAATACAATTGGATACCAATTAATATCAAGCATCTAAGCGACAAGACAATTAAGCTTCCTAACATACTTCGAAGTACGTGCACGTGAAGGAATCAAAGTCGTGGAGAGTGGTGCGATTGATTCGAGTGCGGAATGGCTCGAATCATGAAACAAAAGAAGAAGAAGCAAGAAGAGAGTGGCAGAGACGGAGATGTTCTCAGTGGAGTCAATGCCCGATCAAGCGCTCGATATCTTGTCAATGGTGGGCGAGGTCAAGACGGGGAAGAAGCATCGCAATCAAGTCCTGGTGCAGGAAAAGAGATTCACTCGTTGCATGCATCAGAGCTTTATTCGACATCCTCATTGAATGGATATTGCAGCAGAGGAAGTACAGGTCTGGATTGAATACTACTCAGTTGCATTTGTTGAATGCCATCAACTTTCAGTGGTGAAAGAAATACAAGTGTCTGTGTGGAAAGTTGGCAACCTTGAGGGTTGAAAGAGCTTACAGAATTCTATTCTTCGTCATATTATATTTTCATCTAAGTAGTAATTATACGTGTCCAGTGTCAGCAGCGGCATTCGCATTTGTTTGTGATTGTTAGAAACAGTGTCCATGATTGTAGCATAATGGCAATAACAAAGCACTCTTGCCATGAGCTTTGCGATTTTTTTATATAACCAACAAAGAACTCCAGCAGGGACAAGATAGAGGACCAAGATGGCAGCATCGCTCGGCAGAGTTCGGTCATTATTATGAACACAAGGAACGAGATCAGCATTAGCACCTACAAATGCTCTTCTTAACAGGTGTGTCGTTAATAATTAAGTGCAACAACTTCTTATGTTCAATTAATTGTCCACACCAATCAAGGGCGCCACATGACTCCTAAAATTATCAGCCACCAATTCTCGAATCTCATCACTCTGCGAACAAACTAGGGAGCAAAGCATCGGAAACAATGTATCCTTGTGCCTCGAGAACTTGTCGGCATCCATCTTTAGAACAGCTTCCAGAATGTTAATCACAACTCCTACATATGATGTGCAGTAGTACGCCACTTGACATCCGCTTTCGTTGGCATTTCTCCAAATGTTGGGGTCGATATTGGGTCCGTCCTGCTGTTCTGATGCCAGAAATGAAGCCATTATTTCCCTGATGCGATCCATGAGCAACGGCTCGGCAAAGGCGACATTTCCCCATCCCTGACTGTTGATAAGGTCTTGTGGTTTCGAACTGTACAAACTAGACAAAAGGAGTATCTCGGCCTTGGATGCTCCTGCTTCTTGTGTTAAAAAGAACATGGGACAGCTTCCTCTATGCCATCCTTGACTGTTGGAACGAAGAAGAGCAGAATCGACTTGATCTACGCTAACACCCCATTGGTCAAAGCATGCCTCTTGAAAGGCGTGGGCCAGGTCGCCATTATCCCGTGCTTGGTTGGCTAAAGCTCTTGATTCGCGGAGTGTATTCAGTACACTTGATGCTTGAGACTCCTGCGTGAATATTGGCAAGTCGCTGACTGGTGCTAGGTACTTTTGGAGGCAGTGGGAGGCCACACAGCGAATTTTTAGTCGGGGTAGGAGATCGAGATACTTTCTGGATGTTTCCTTGCTATTGGGTGGACTCTCTGGTTTGGAGCCCATGCCCATTACTTGGAGCTTTGTTTGTACAATATCTTCAATGAACTTGCTTTCTAGGGTCGAGTTGGCGCTGAGTGCTTCACTCAGATGCATAGTAAGCGTAATAAGCCAGCTTTGTAATTCTTCCTTTGGTAAACTTGGGACAGCATGTGCAACTGACAGTAGACACCGACCCCACTCTTTGCATGTTATGCGAACTATCGCTTCACAAGGTTGCCAGTCTTCTGTGTCAATCCTGATTCCATTGCCGTTGTCGCGCATGTTGTCGATCTCTACGTCATCTTGAGATGCACCGATTGACCAACGCAGCAACTGACTCATGATTGGAGGCCACAGAACATCTCTTGCTTCACTGCCCAAATTGAGAAAGTGCTCGCCAATCAAATCCGATAACAATCCAAGTGCAATTGGAGCAGTGGTGGCAATCCAGCTATCGGGAAACGGTTGCAAGTCTATCATTCTCTTTTCAGCATCCTTCTTCTTCAAGTTGTAAGCTTTGCTCAAATCTCCATCACCGCCATGCCGTAAATCAGCGAAGCTGGCTTCCACCAACAACTCTGCATTGCCGAGACTTCGCTTCGGGGAAGTATCCTCTGATTGTGCCATTTCTTCAAACTTCTTTAGGCCTTCATCGTCGCATGCTGGTGGAGTAGGGAGTGGCTCGCCCAAAAAGTCAAGGCTCGAAACAGATGGGGAATCTGACAGTATTTGGAGAACAGGCGACGAATCACTTTCGGCTCCAATCTGAATCGCTGGCAGAATGACAAAGTTAAGAATGACAGACCACTGATTGACCGTGAACAACTCTCCGTGTCTCAACAAGATTGCACGCAACGCCATCAAACTTCCTCTTTGAACCAGGCAGCCAACACCACCACTGATACTAGATGCTGTTGAACACATGCCAGCTGCCAATCCATCCAGCAGTGGTCTCCAAAGCGCCATTTGCAGAGATTCTTCTTCTGTTAATTCTTCGTAAGTATATCCGCTCGCCATAGGCTCTGTGCACTGATGACCGGATACAGGAGGCAGCACTCGTTTGTCAGCGATCAAATCGGCGTAGCATGCTGTGTGGCAGAGTGCTCTCATGGAGAGACCGATTGGTAAAGGATTCTCACTCTCCTCGGTTTGAACGAATGACAGCGATGCTCGACACAAGCCCACAAAGTCTTCTGCATTTGTGTTGCGCTGGTGTCGTTCTAATGATGACATTTCCTCAGATCCGTCATCATGTTCGGACTCGACTGTATCTGCGAGCCGACATAGCTCATTAAGATGCTCGTCCAAGAGTCTCTGAAGAATTGCCAATCCCAATGTATTGATCTTGGCACTCGCATCACTTGATGAACTCATTAAGATGGAGAAGAAGATTTTCCAGCCACTGCGAAGATTGTGTGCCAATGAACGAATGATATTATCTACACAACGGAGCACTAACTCTCGTGTATCCTCTCGTGACTCTGGGCTCTCCATAATCACAAGAAACGGTTTGAGGAATAGACGTTGGAAGTTAAAGTCTGAGAGCTCTGGCTTTTCTAGGAACTTGAAACTGAGCTGTCGAAGTGCATCTATGGCAAACATGCTGACCATTGAATTCTCGTGGCAGCCAACTGGAGTAGAGACAAGCAAATCAAAGGTGAGACACAGATATTATATAATGCAGGGAGGAATCTTTTAGATTGATCTACTTGCCTTTTGCAAAGTGACCGCCCATAGTTTCCCAGATCTGGGACCACGTCAATCGAGGTCTAATGTTCATATTATAGTCAGCAACTTCGACAAGTCTTTTCATTGAAGAGGTGTAAGCAATGAAGTTGAATGCAGTGGTAGAGACGAAACAACTATAAACGAACATACCTTTGTAAAGAAAAAATGCGTGGACCTTCAGAGCCGTGTGCGGAGCTAGTAACCTTTCCTGCAGTTGATTTAGTTGGCATGGCAGGAGATGAACCGACAGAACTTACTCCGCTTATACCTTTCTTTGTGTCACCTGATATCTCAGCATCTGACACTGCAATTAATTGTTCAATAAAACTGACGATACCGCGAGCTGACAGAGTCACTGTAGATGAAAAGACTTTGTCAATGAGAATTTCATTGACTGCAGCGAGCACAGCTTTGCCGTTATTTTCTTCCATCTCTCTTGCGGCATCTGATATTTTAGCCAGCTGGGGTGATCCTGGTTCTAGGAATTGATCCTCTGAGTCTAAGCCAGATGCAAATAAATGAAGGCGACCAAGTTGTGATATGCACTGCAAAATAGGTGACCAGCTTTCTCCGAGATATTCACCATCAATGATCGCAATGCTGAGCAAGGTCCTAATGCATTCAATATTTTTACTCTTCATCTCCTTGATTGACCCCAAAGTTGTGAACTTGCACAGTGAATTAACAAAAGTATTTCTTGCCAACGACATGCCACTATGAGACGATAGCCGAATGGAGTAGACGAAGCCACCAAGACAAAGAGCAGTGATTGTTTCGTTAGAAGAAGACTCCAACACCTGCGAGAGGGTACCAATAAGAGGCCCCCATGTGACATCAAACATAGGTTTCACCACATCTCCAGGAGAAACAGAGTCCAGCGAGGCCTCTTGCGATTGTTTCCTTGGAGTTGTATTCTTCGCGGGACGCTTTTTGAAGAGTTGTTCAGATGCTGCCATCATTTCTTCTCTTTCTTTGCGGAATTTTTCTCTCTTCTTATCCTCAGATGTAACGCCAAATGGTCCTTCAAAAACAAACAATGAATCAAAGGTTGTGTTTTCTTTGGTGGCAGCTTTCTCTCTGGCTTCGTCGTCTTCCTTTAACGAGAATGGTTGTTCCTTGATGCGATTGAATATGCCACTCAAAAACTCACTAGGCAAGTCACCACCATCAACTGATATTCCTCTGTTGTTGCGGATGAAGGATTCCAACGTCATGCGCTTCTCAGGTTTGATGCTGGGGTTGTGTAGGTCAGTATTAAGCATGATGACCGAAAAAGCTAGAATGAATGCAGTGTCTGCGTTAGGGAATACATCTGTGTTTTGCCGTGTATATCTTTCGGCGAATTTTTCCATGATTCTATCAATCTAAGATATACAGCAAAGAGACGTTGTAAGCTTGGTGATTCAAGGTGCTGCAGTCGTTTGAACTCATGCATGTGTTGTAAGCTCACCTTTTGCGCTTCGCCTGGAAGACGAAACCCAGAGAGAAACAACCTAATGGCATCATCAAACATGAGTCCATCAAAATTCATTAAATCGACATAATGATGGAGCACACGGAGGAAGAATCCCTTTCCACCCTTTTCGGAGGTTGCTTCTGCATCTTTAACGAACGCAGCATCGGTTTCTTTTCCAAGAACCTCTCCAGTTTGAGTTTTGTCTAATCTCTCCTTATTCTCGAAAAGAAATCTAGCCATATCCCTTGCATCCAGTTGAACAAAGCCACTCTCAATGAAGAATTGCAGGCCGGATTTCAACGATAAGGTGAATTTGACCATTCCAATCTCAAAGTTCTGCTCCGCGGTCCGCTTTTTGTCAAAGGCATCGACAATCTTTTCTGCAAAGACAGAGGAGGAACCCATGCGGTGCAGCTCGCTGTTACTATCAACTTTATCTGACATTGTGTCTGCACTTGAATTGTTTCTGTTGGAAATCTTGTCGTCAAAATCAGACTCCTTCTTAATGTCAAGCTTCATATTCTGTCTCAATAATGATAGAGAAGAAGAGCCATCATTTTCATCAAACACATCATCGCCACCGGGCAAGTCCAATGCCTTTAGAAATGATCTCAATATAACAACAAGAACCTCCAAGCCAGTCCTACTCAAATCCATCTCCTGATCCAAATCCTTCTTTGTCACCGTAGTCGAATTAGATGGAGCACAAGCCCTCGCACTTATCCTCGTCACATGGTGAACAATGTCTTTGTACAGATTGACCGCATCAAAATCACAATCATAATTAAGGAACAATTGCGTCAACATCTGCGGATCGGCACACAGCGCTCTTAACGCCTCCAATACCAGCACTTTTTGTTCAAACGGTGAATTAGGTGACTCCAAAACCCTCAAAAAGATATTGGCAACAAAGACTTCAATCTCCGATTTTAGATGAGTCTTGAACTTTTTCACCAGCAGCAGGAATATCTTGAGCGATAGATGCGCCACACTCGTTTGATTGGACATGCAATTCTTTAGCAGACTGACACAGAGGTAGCTCTGCACGGCGTAAATGAATTTTTCTCCATTGCGAAAGGCATCACCGCAATGTTCAAAGACTGCCAGTATCAGTTCTAAGCTCAAGATTTTTGAATTCAACGCCAGGGGGTCTACGGGTTGTGCTGTTGAAAAGAAGTTGGTGGTTGTTCCCGTGGACGCCATTCCCACTACATTCTCATCACCCGGTAACGTTTTGGAACTCAGTTTGCACAATGCTCGGAATAAGAGGTAACTATCCGTGTGATATTGAGAGGCAAAGGCACCGATACTGTTGGCTGCAGCAACCGATGCATCATTCTTTTTTGAAACAGGTGATAATGATGTCGCCTCGCTTTCCACTCCTGAGTTTGTACCATTGGTAGTAGCCGTCCGAGCCGTTGCCTCCGTACCCTCGTCACCGCTGCCAGCAGTACCCACGGCAGGAATAGCTTCATCCTCCTTCTTCTGATTCATAACATCATAAGCCTCCATTCGATTAAAAACACTCTTGAGCATATCCACCAGTGTCCTCTTGGCCATTTCTTTCCCCGCCACAGTCTTCCCCACGAGATAAACATGGAATGTACTCCTCACAGCTTGGAGCATGGCTGCCTCGTGCACACCGCATTTAGGACAGGTCATGATGCTCAATAGAGCCTTGGCCATGCAGCTTTGGACTTGTTCGGAGGAGGATTCGGATGCGCGGGTGATGGATTCAACAACGTACCCCAAGAAACTTAATCCGCCGTCTCTTCCATCGTGTCCTGGTGCCGCTGCCACGTTGCCGGAGGCAGCAGGATTGGTAGAATTATTATTGGCCTCCGAAACAATCATTTTTCGTTGCTGTTCCAACTTCATCCTCCCTCCGGCCACACCGCTCACATAACGATTATTCGTGAGTATCGTAATGCATTCCAATGCCATTTCGGCCATTTTGGGCGTTTTACTCTCAGAACTTATAATGGTACATAGTCCATGAAGTGTGGTGATTATGGCTGGATGCATCGGTTCCATGGCTGCTGCGTCCACGTTGGAGAGTCGTCGTGTGTCGGAGGATGATGGTTTTGTATTTGCATTGGTAGTATTGGGGGTGACTGATATCATGGATTGAGGAGTTTCTCCTTTTGACTTCTTTTGGACAATGGATTCAAACTTTTGAATGGCTGCTGCCTTTTGCTGTTCAAATTGCTGACTGGAAGGTGCATCATTTGTGGTATTGTCGGTCTGTTGTTTTGTTTCAACTGCAGATCCCGCTGCAGCCTCGCCATCCGACTTTTGAGTCTGACTCTTTTTTGCTTTGATATCATTCTCAATGGCATCCATGATATCATCTGCATCATCTGTTTCCGCACTCCCTTGTTTGTCATCTGCATCGTAATCATCCCCGTCTCTATCGCCATCCACATCTCTACTGATACCAGCAGTATCGGCAGCAGACAAAACCTCCCGTCGTAACTCCTCCCTCTCCTCTTGATCCTCCACAGAAATCTCTTGCAATTCCTTTTCCAAGGCATCCACTGTCGCTTCTCTCCGCTCCCTCTGTGAATTGGTACTGTGCACACTGTTACTACTACCGGTATCTGCCGACGTTGTGGACACCTTACTCGCCTGTTGCTCACCGTCACTCACGTTAGTAGCATCATCCTCCCTCAACAACCAACTAGGCACTTCTAACAACTCCTCCACCCTCTCCTTCTCCGGAGGCCAAGATATATCCTTAAATTCAGCAAGGGCATCATTGGCTTCGTCCAATACCCCCAATATATCCTTGTGTTTGCGAGGTGCTTTGGAGATGAGTTTGGATAGGGATGTGGTTTTGGTGTGGATGAGTGTTATTAGGGTGTGGTGTTGGGAATGTTGTTGTTTTGTGGAGGTGGCGGATGAGGGTTGGGTTGATTTTTTGATTTCCGATGTGAGAGAGGGGAGGTTGAACATGGTTGTGATTCTAGATTTTATTTGGAAGCGGCCATAATGATATTGGTGTTTGACACGGCTGATATGTCTATTAACTACTGACTATTGACTGAATATAGAAGACAGAGCAAAGCAATGCATTTGTTAGTTTTTTCAACCAGGTGAGAAATAAAACTGCAGCAACAAGCAGCACGCAGCAATAAAAACTCATTGATTGGCAAACAATTTCATAATATGAAAGATAACGGTCCAAGGAACAGCTCTGTGCCAAATGAACACAACCTGAACAGATTAAAAACAATCTCCATGAGAAAGATATCAACAGCCCAAAGAACCATTGCCAAGTCAACTCTCAGCAGTATTAGCACAATAGCAAAGAAGCAAATAATCCAATCATTGTCAACTCTCGGTAGTAAATGATTGAGCCAAACGTATCACACATTTACATACGACCGCCGAACACACTGATAAAGGCTGCGCCCGCCTGTCGCCTTGCAGCAGCAAAGCAGCGCAGCAACTAAATTTAACAATGAGCCACGTGGTCCTCAGCTCATTGGAGGCGCACTAATACAGCACGGCACTGCAAGCGATGCAGGCAACGAAAGCTCTCACCAACTAACTATATCCCCTGAATCACAGGTCTTCTATTTGCAACCTCGCTAGGCTGGGGCGGCTGCGTTTATGAAAGGGCTAGGTCAACGGCCAATTAGCACTTCTGCAATCCCAAAATAAAGACTACGCTGTGCTTTGGTTTACATAGCATATATATTCTCATCTTTAAGGGGCTGTCTTAGCGCTGGTGAAAGTTGTGCTTTTTTGTGTGATTGTGCAATTT
>JALLPI010000603.1:0-17065 GCA_036939935.1 Cyclotella atomus | reverse complement strand
TTGCTTCCAAGGGATTTATGGCATATTTTCCTGGTGGCGATCTGAGCCACTTCCAATCCAAGGTTGCCAGCAAAGTGGAGAAAATCAACGTGGATCTATGCGAGCTGCGAGAGTGCAGAAGGAGGCAGAGCAGCGATCTGCCGCCGACAAACTTGAAGAAGCAGTGTCGACAGCTTACCACAAGTTTGTTGAAAAAGGCAAAGATCAGCTGACTGTTCCCAATCTCAAGGCCATTGTCAAGTTCATCATGGCTCTTGAAGAGCATGAAGGCGACAATATCTCTCTCTTGACCACCAGAACACTTTTCCTCGAGCGCCTTGAGGAGTGTGACCAGTCTTGGACATCATATTTTACCTCGTCTGGTTCAGATAGCGAGGAGGAAGGGGAGCAAGAGGAGGCAGAGGAGGCTGGAAGTGATGAGGATTCTGGCTCCGAATCTTAGTCCGAGTCCGAGTCAGAATACGAAGAGTAAACACTGTAACTGTATAAATTGTACATAGCTAGCTCGTAAACGACTTCGTTGGACTCTCTACTACAATTTTGCCTCTTGAATTGTATTGTCTTCATAGTCCAAGTATTGGCTGAGATATGAGCCAATTGCACTTTTTGCAGCTCATTTCGATTTTTTGCATGGAGAAAGCATGGTTACTCACTAATCCTCCTAATTGCAAAAAATTGAAAAGACACTATTTGGGCTGTAGCTCAGGCAATATTTAGTTTTAAGACAAATCCTTTTAGATGGGACTTCCCGTGACCCTTCCCAACAGTTCTAGCACTTGGGTTTTGCCTTGAAACCCAGTAGATTTGGCACCAAAAAATTGTACTCACTAATCCTCCTATACTATTACTTACATAGATAGGCGTTGTATTACTAGTAAATTAACATGATAAAACTAAGTACACTTACATATACATAGTAGGTATCAAATAGGCCAGATTCGAACGCTGGCTAGTAGGGAAGCAAGGGGCGGATTTTTTTTCGAAAAAATTTAGATACAATCCAGTTAGACCTACTACAATGGCTAGGAACAGTTTTTATACCCATATGCCATCACATAAAAATGCTCATTTCTGGGGTGCTCCCCCCTATTTGCAGATTGAACTCGAATCTTTCGTCTGTCGTGCGTCAGTTTACTGATGCCATCCGTAGCTCTCTCTTTGTTGCTATAAAATAAATGTTCTGTCAATCGAACAGAGAGCTATACATACCCTAACTTTGCAACATGTGTTGAGCACGTTCTAACCATCATTATTGTTAGGTCAATACATTGTATTGTTACTCATAACGCGTAGATTCCATGGTTGCTGATCCTATAATCTGAGCGGCGATAGAAGGCTACCAAAGTACTATCAACAGTAGCGCATCGCGACGCTTTTTGTGTGGTGGCTTACCAGAAGCTCCTCCTCCGGAAAATACGGATTATATGTTTTCCATAAGACCTGAGTTTTTCGGGAGGAAGGGATCCTTCCTAAGGTTGATACGAATAGTACTAACTTTTATAATTAGACTCTTACTTTAACTTGATACGGTTACAGACCCCTCAGTTTAAAGGCACTATCCAAGTTGGCGGAGCTGCAAAGAGCAGTCAGCTCCTCAACCCATTCCACGGTGGAGCAGTGCTGCTTGAGAAGATGTGTCGCCTCGAGCTGCACGAGCTGCTCGGTAGTGATGTACAGCGCACAGAAAGTGATGTAGTCCTTCAAGGGCACAAAGAGTCTGCCTGGAGCCAGCGTGTACTCGGCCTTCTTGTGAGCTGGGCAGCACAAACCACCCTCCCCATCAACAACTTGGGTACAGAATCTCTAATCTCTCACGCTTACCTGAGGCGGCCCTGATGAAGCCAGCACACACGAATCCATCATCCTCATAAGCAGCACCAGCATTAAACAATGACACCTTACCGTCAATCAGCCCTCTGACACCCCCCCCCCCATGCACGAACCAAAGGTGGAGGCAAAGAAGCAGCCATCGGCGCTGATGGAAGCACCGCGGAGGCGGCAGAAGGCACCCGGCTGTTAGAATGTGGCGCGGGCAGAGCCTTCTCAATGGAAGAAGAAGGGTGATTGGTCGGTAGACTGGTGAGAAAGTCGCTCATCTGATTGAAGGCAGGTGAGTGAGGTGACGAGGAAGTCAAAGAGTGACGCGTAGGAGACGGCGCCATCGCAACAACACGAGAGACAATACAATACCGGTTGTGAGGAGCTTGCGGAGCAAAAAGAAACACACTACGCCGATCCAACATTATCTAGTGATCAGGCTATCCGCAGAAGGGCACGTAGAGTCCTTAGCCAATAAAAAGAGCTGCCACAACCAAAAGAGTTGTGAGCAGTACCATTGCTTCTCTCGCAATTTCACTTGATCTCAAGGCTCTTGAAGGCACTTGTACGGAGGTGCCGCGAGGAACACTGTGCTTCAGACAGTAGACAGGGAACTTAAGACTTGATGGCTGTCAAACAAGTTGACATCTCCTGACGTTTGTTGACACAAAGTGTCAACGTGGTGTGAGCTTGTTTGTTAGTACGTGATCTCTCATCAGTCTTCCAAGATGTTCCCTGAAGATCCTCGAGGTTCATCCAGTCTTATGCTACTGCCCCGTGCTTCCTCATGCTCTTCTACCAACTTTGGCCAGAGTGGCTCGAGCTGATTTGCAAGAATAACCTTCTTTTCCCGCAGTCTCCCTCCGACATTGAGTGGTGAGAGTTGGTGAGTGTGTGTTGTTAGTTGTTACATTTTACCATGTTCAACGTGGACGCTGTAGTTGAGGCAGTATAAGGAAGTTGAACTTCCTCCAAGCTCTTCTTTGAGCAAATAGCCAGAATTGCACCATACACTGCAGCCATACAAGCCAGCTACTAAACTAACCAGCTGACATTGCATCTGCTAAGCTCTTAGCTGGTGCAGTTTAGTAATCTTCACCGGCTAACAATACCTTGTTGGTTTGCTTGGTAGCAGGGCACATTCCCACCCATTCATTTACATCACACATCACACGCTGCCGTCACACTCGCAGCAGTCTATCACAATATCATCTGCCTTCATCATCTGCAGAGTCAAATCATCACCCCTTATCTCCATCTAATCCAAACATTGCTGCTACCAACGCCATTTATACACTAGGAACCAAATCAACTGCACCAGCTAATGAACTGCACCCGCTCTAGAGGTAAAGGGAACTGCACCTGCTAAAGATAGATCTACACCGGCTAAGAGTAGATCTGCACCTGCTAAGGGATGATCTGCACCTGCTAAAGGAAGTGCCACCCAAAGAGATAAAAACAATTCACACACTAAAGGTGGGTATTGAAGCAGATTAGCTGTTGCAGATCTTAACAGGTGAAGGGTCCTTTTTGGAAAGATACTTTTCTCTCAGGTTAACCCTGACTCCAAAATGCGGGTATGGTTGTACGTAGGAATTCTTAGCTGGTGCAGATTTCTGGCATGCACCCGCTAAGAGGCTTAGCAGGTGCAATGTCAGCTGGTGCAGTTTAGTAACTGGTCCATACAATAGGTTCAAAAGAGGACTTTTATCTGATCCAATTTTGTCTCTACATTTGAAGTTGCAATGAAATCTTGGTCTTCACCACAATCTGAATAAGCAATATAATCATTGGATTGGCACGATGAAATTAACTGATGCTGATGATTTTAATTTCTCCTCTTCTACTTTTAACCTTTCTATAGGGTTGTACATGACTGATGGAGGAGGATGGTGAAGATGATCTTGTTTTACTGATTTGACAACTCCATCATTGTGGTGTGGTACGTTGCAGTACTAGTAAGCATCAAGTTCATAGCAAATCTTCCACTGTCCTAGTCATGTCCACCTGTGGCTTTGGTGCTCAATCAGGATAGATGCTCCAAAAAGAGAAGGATGGATCCATCAATCATGCAAAAATTAATTGAAATCACGACGGTAATCCACTTAGCAAGATCACCTGCTCTCAACTATCAAGTTTTTGAAGGACATGCAGCCCAATCAAATGCAGCTGCACCTCTTTCTCATTGTATCCTTCTTACCATATATTCTAATGAGCTGCTGCAATCCTGTGGTCCATCTGGTCCAAGACAACAGCTTTTATGACTGTGACTTCTTAAAAATTGAAGAAATGAGCAATGGTGTTGGCAAATCATATTATGAGCCAATATACAGCTTTTGAAGGACATATTCTTCGAAAGTTGAATTTTATAATACCTACTTAGGTGTGATATAGTCTAGAAAGGGTAATCTATTATGTAAGTTGCCATCAAGAATGCAAATGCAAGGATCCTTTGGTGGACTCCACCCAGCATGCAGAGCAGGCCTTGATTCCCCAACATCACTATCACATTATCTTCCCGCATGTAGAAAGCAGATGACAAAAATGAGGAGCCCCTAACCTCTTCAAGGTCTCACAAGACAGCGTCTACAAGAGCAACAAGATGATTGCATCAGCAGAGTGATTATTGACATCAACAAGAGTAACAAAACAGTTGCATCAACAAATGACTAATGAAGACAGCGTCGACAAGAGCAACAAGACAATTGCATCAGCAGAATAACCAGTGCAATTACCCCTTGTTTTTTGGATCCACCTCTGAATGCTCTACCTCTTTCATCACAAATTTACAGTAGTTGGAATATACTTTGAGTAAAACTTGTACCTTAGCAATGCATCACACCTTCTACACACACTGGGCTACACATATCATCACTTTACCATGGTTCAATTCCCAATACTGGCCAAGAACAAGCCAACTGTACTTTTTGCAGCTCATTTGGAATTTTCGCATGGGGAAAAGCAAGGTTACTGACAAATCCTCCTAATTGCAAAAACATGGAAAGCTGGCAATCTTTAATTTTAGGACAAATTCTTTTAGGTTGGACTTGCTTTTGTACTTCTCTACAGGAGCTTGGATGATATGACTCAATCAAGCATGGCATTATTAACCATCAAAAGTGTAATACATCTCAAGTACTTGGGAGGAAGTAGTGTAAGTATTTAGTACACATGATGCACTGCGTTTAACACTGCTAGAGCTAATGGGATGTTGCTTCTCATATCGATAATCTCAATCAAAGAAGAAGTCTATCTGCAATGTCATCGCTGTGTGTCACCCAGAGAGCTGCGGCGTCATGGTTCTTCACATACTCAAGTATACTTTCCTCCACTTTTCTTTCTGATACACTGTCTAGACCACTGCTCGCCTCATCAAGCAGAAGCACACGGGGATGAGATGCAAGTGCAATGGCTAGTAACATCCGCTGACTTTCACCACCTGAAAGTACTTTCCATTCTTTGTCAATAGGATGGTCATTGTTGTTACTATTCGGCAGCTTCATACCCCACTGTTCTATATATGATGTGGTTTCCCGGATCATTTGTTCTGCCATTGGAGATCGCATCGTTTCAGCAATTGTATCCTCTACACATTGATCTTCATCCGCATTGCCATGTTTTGTCATGAATGAATCAAACTTGCTGAATCGAAGGATGAAATCGCGTGGAGCTAAATGACAGAGACAGTGAAGACATGAGATAATAGAAACAATGAAGCACCGAAGAGAACTCGGCATACTTACTCCCCGGTATATCAACTTTGTATTGAGTAACGTACCGCACCATACTTCTCCAACGAGTCATTTCGCAGTTGGAGAGTGACAAGCCATCGGCAGTAATATTTCCTTCATCCATTGGAGCCAGACCCGAAATCACACGCAGTAAGGTGGATTTACCACTGCCAGATTTACCACGGACAATACCTATCTCACCTCTATGCAGGGTAACATCCAGTCCTCTGCACAATATGCGCTGTTGCTCAGTTTCAGCCATATCTGGCAACGACGAGAACGACGAGATCGGTTTAAGGGAGCTGTTCTGTTTACTGTGGCTCTTTGGGACTGAGTATTGCAGCTGGGATAATTGCAATAGAGGCACTCTGGCCATCTCTGGCCCTTGATTTCTAGTCTGAATTTCGAGGTTGCACATTTTACCAGTGCCATAGTCCTCGAGACTTGAAAGAGGCTGCTGCTCGACATCGGCATAACCTTCTTGTGGAACAGGCGTCTGGCCATTTCTACAACATGACATCATAAGACGACATGCACTTCTCACTGTCTCCATTACTCGTTTGAACCTCAACCCTTTTCGTTTCCTCCTTACAACTTCAATAATCCTTTCGGTACGAAGCATATGCTTACCTGTATCAAATGCAACCTTGTAAACCATATAAGTATTCATAAAGACACTGCTAAAGTTGATCGTTCCAATCAACCAAATAATGAGTACTTGATAACGTGCTGCCTCTGTCACAGGCGAACCACCTAGAATCTGTCCCGTCATCATTCCTTTGGGGTGAACGTTATGGTCAGCATTGAAAAAGTAGCGAGTCACTGTAGTTCAAACTGATTGATCTTACCAGGAATAGAAACTAAACCAATGACATTCAACTGATTCACCATCGGAGTAACTCCTACGCCAATCGCATCCTTCATCAACCTTCGTACACTTTCTAATCCAGTTGCCCCAAAGCTCAAACACAACTCAATCTCTCTCCTTCCACCTTCCATCACCTGAGTGGCCATATTATTTACTGACAGGCCGATGCCATTGATTGTATTTCCCAATAACATACCACAAAGAGGTATCACATACTGAGGATTCCAAAGTGGAGACGGTCTGATGACTGCTCCGAAAGCAAAGAGACCAACACATGACATCGAGATGAGTATTGTACAAAATGTCATGAGAGGGTGGTAGGCGAAAGTGTACTTTGGACGAGATATGGCCTCATTTGTTGCAATGATCATCATAAAGAAAACATCTGCACGTATTTGTTCATGCCAACGAAAAGTAAGTTGTTGTCTGGCAAGTCGCATACACTTACTTGCATACAAAAATCAATTCAAGGTACTTACAAAGTCCAACCACCCAAGGTTTTGTCATGCCCCACTTGAAAATAGGGTTCAAAATGACACCGAGCATCATGAGTTGTACAAAAGATCGTATTACACCAATACCAAGTGAATCTGCCAAGCTCGGATCAATGCGATGCCCTATCCCAGCCATCATTAGCAGAGGAACGGCAGTCGCCAATAGTAAAGGTGTGCTGACGTGAACTAGACCATTTTCATTCTGATTTCTGGATAACATGCGATGAATTGTGCTTGTGGATTCGGCAGCTGCAGCTGGAAATGCCATTGGTGAAATGAATGATGGAATTGTTTGATGTGGACTGGTTGATATTAGAGATCGCATAAACTTTGTTGTATGTTTGTTTGATGTTTATGCACAAGACGTGTGGATTAAGTAGCTGCAGCGAATTCAACTAAATCTGGAAGCTAGATATCTATGCAATTGATTGGAAGCTATTCTGGAACAGCTTGTCCAGATAATGAACCTTCACTGAGAGACGAAGACAAGCTGGGAATCTTATCTATTTGTTTACATGCATTTAAAGGTAAACGCTATCTATACGAGTTCTTGTTACCTTAATCCGATTGCTGAGCAAGGCTCCAAGCTTCTTACAAAAGCTGTCCGAAATGCTTGGCAAAACTCAAACAGCAGCCTACACCTTCGCCATCACCCCACCAGGCAATCGGCCACATTCCATAGCCGTATTTGGCTGCACAGGCAACGCAGGTCGAGCAGTGGCATACCAAGTCATCAAATCTGCAGCCAAGAAGCCTGGCAACATCAATATTGCGTTGTCAGGACGTAATCGTGGCAAGGTCGAGGAAGTTCTCGCTGGTATTAAACAGGAAATGGGCAGCGAGGGAATTGATTTAAAAGATGAAAGAAAAATCGATATTCTCGTTGCCGATGCGGCGGATGAGGCATCCATGTTGAGCTTGGCTAGGTCTACCAACATTCTAGTGAGTTCATGCTGTTGTTATTGGTGACAAGATTCTTCTTCTTCGTCTAAAAATGGCATTCATGTACTCTCAAACTATTTACTTATACCCAGGTATCATGCGCAGGACCTTACGGTCGTTATGGAGAAGCAGCAGTCAAGGCATGTATCGAGGGAGGTGCACATTATGTAGACATCACAGGAGAAGTAGCCTTCATTGAAAGGATGGTTAGTGATTATGGCAAACAAGCCGAAAAGAATGGCGTTACTCTATGCCCATTTTCCGGATATGACTGTCTGCCTAGTGAACTCGGAATGTTTTTAGTTGGGAAGGCATTAGAAATGGAGGAGGGCGAACAGTTAGGGCACTTGGCGTTGAACTTTCGAGGTAAAGGTGGCGGATTGCCAAGAGGAACCATCCAAACAATTCTAGACTCGATTGAGGGACATAACCAACTGGAGAAGAAGACGGGTGATCCACGTTTCTATCCGAAAGAGTATCGAGGTACAGCCAAGGCTGCATTATCCTTGTCAAACTTTGTACTGCCGAAGTATCAACTCGGCACATTCACAGGTCCGAACTTCATGTCCACAGTCAATGTACCAGTGCTCTGCAGAGCGGCACCAACACTTGGGATTTCTAGTAGATTGACAATCTCGGACAAATCCGTAGTTACTGGACCTCCGTCATCGCTCAATGGCTATGGCCTCTTCCCAACTCAGATTTATATCACAACACTACTCGTTGGTGGAATGGCATTGGCCTTTCCGCCATTTCGTGGTTGGATTCGCAACAAAATCAGTAAAGGTTACAGCTATAACGGAGATGCTTCTGGGAAGGTCTACTTGAATGTGCAAGGAGTATCTATAAGCAAGAAAACTTCAGCTTTGGCCAAGTGTACATTTCCCGGTGATGCAGGAATTTATGCCACTGGGTTGTTTGCTGCAAGTGTAGCTAATGCCTTGCTTGAGGCTACGTCTTCCGAGTCTTCTTGTAAACCTTATGCAGGCTTTCATTCTCCAGTAGCTGCTATGCATCCTTGCAGAAAGGGATTGCTTGTTGATAAACTGAGAGATTTAGGTGCTGAGATTAAAGTCGAAGTTATTGCAGAGGGAAATGATCTACCGAAAGAGCTGGATGCTGCCGATTTGCGTTCTAAGGTATGATGAAAAAGGATGAGAAGGCATGGTGTTTGGTGTAAATGCAGTTTTGTCACAATAGAGCACTGAAAAATAGAGTGATAGCTTACAACCAGGTAATATCTTTCTAGAATTAATTTTCGACCCGAAAATGGTACTTTAGCGCCGCCACATAAAGCGTCCACAATCCATCAACGACAATGTGGAGGTGCACACTCCTAGTTTTACTTCTTGTACTTTACACCGGTGCAACATTTCAAGTACTTACAGCTAATCAATACCGCAGAACCACGCGATCCGACCTGCAACGAAGTGACGTGATCACTGCTCAAGACATCGCGATACCAATCATTTACGAAGACGACAATCTACTAGCTATTTGCAAGCCTCCACACGTATCCCATCACGATGATCCTCAATGCGGCCAGATTGGTATACTATCGCTTATACGAAAGCAGCAGTCAGAAAAGATCTTCTCGTATTCAGGTCGTCTCTATGGTGTTCATAGATTAGATCGAGTAACATCTGGCATACTTCTGTTTGCTAAAGATTCAATCACTGCAAATGAAATGATCACCAAGTTTCGAAGAAGAGACGTCAAGAAGTATTATATTGCGATTAGCGGAAAGAAACCGAAGAAAAAGAAGCAGGGATGGTTGAGAGGGCAGATGACAATTGGTAGAAGAGGTAGTTATAAATTGTTGAATGAAAATAAACAGATACAAGATACATGTGAAGAAGTTGATGGAGAGACATACAAGAATAGTGATAGAGGCGGATATGCAGAGACGAGATTTTACACTGCAGGCCTTGGAAACTTGCACCTTGCAGATGACATCCAGAATGAAAGCACAGATGGATCATCGCATTGTACAACTCCAAAAACTGCAATTTTGTTCGAGCCTCATACGGGCAAAACACATCAATTGAGAGTAGCGGCCAAGTCAGTAGGATTGCCTATTCTTGGTGATGAAAGGTATGGAGGTGGCAAGGTTGAACTTTCATCTGCAGAACTAACAGTGAGAAACCAACTGTTTGACAGAACATATCTTCACGCATCAGCAATACATTTTCAGATGGATGAAGGATACAACGTTACAATTTGCTCAACTCCGCAATTTGGTCATCTCTTTAGTAAGGAAACTAGTTTTAACGTTGTCTTCGAATCAATGATGGATAAGTACTGTGATTGTTTGCCAATTTTAGATGCTTTGCGTGCACCATCTACCGGCTAACATAAAGATACTAGGTTTGTCTGATCACATGATGTTGCATTCTGGCACATGTAGTGTTTAATCCTTTAAGTTTCAATATTCATCAACCCAACATGTCAGTTGCAACAATATCGCAGATTGCACTTTTAAGCTTGAGGAGGAGGAGCAACCATTCCCCCCATAATATTCTTCATGTCCTCCTCCAAAGCCTTATATTTCTCTGCCACCCTCTCCATGGCTGCCTTTTCTCCATTCCTAATTGCCTCTACTAAAGCTGCACTCAGTTCTTCCGACGAAACTTCATTCAAATAGGCTTCATCGATATCCACAGCTTTCGCCTCATATCCTGGAGTAGGATTCATGGGAAGCTGAGGAGGCACGTACTGCACGGTTATTTTGATTTTACCATCGGCTGCTTCTCCGACAATATTTTCGGCGGCCAACTCTTTGTCGATCTCGTTCTTTTTGGAGGCAATTTCCTGTGCCTTTTTGAACATGGCGAGTTGGTCCATCATGCCCGGCTGACCGCCCTGTTGGGGGGTGGAGTCTTTGTTTTTGGATCCAAAGAGGTTTAATTGTGTGTTGTGTGTTTGGAGCGGTTGTCGGGAGGGTGCCGTGAATGCTGTGGCGGAGGCCGCAGTGAGGAATAGAGTGGTGAAGGTTGAGAGTTTCGTCATGGTTGTTTTGGTGCGGTGTAATGAAGGAGAGCGAAGGTAAGTACCATAGGATAGAGGAGAGCGAAGTGAAAGGTGTGCACGTGGAACCTCTTGAGATCTTATTGAAGTTGAATATTGAAGTATCTTAGGATACGACCATAGGTATCGTAAGATACCATCAATGAAGATACCTGAAGATACTCTGCCCGGTTGATGGATGTTGATTGTTGATGGTTTCTCTCATTCAATCCAAGTGAACGACTGATCTGATAAGTAGCCTCGTTTTAATGGAAGATGAGATCATCTACTGTACTCATCTCAGCGATATTGCAATCAGCGTTTGCTCCAACTGATGGCTTTCTTCAGTTACCACGAAGTGCAGTGCCAGTGCTTTCGTCACATCACAGACCAAGCAGTCCAGTTGAAAATAATCTAAAGTCCCCACTCGTTTTGCTTTCTACCGAGGGTAAAGATGAGATCATAAATGAATCTGAAACAGCTGAAGAAGACTCGCCTGAACCAAAACTTACCATACCAACGAGAACAACAACTTCCATCTCTAACGATACAAATGATAATAATGGTCCAGGCCTTATTGCAGGAATCTTTGCAGCAGGAGTCCTCCTCTTTTTTGCAGCATCGGCAATCTTGCCACTCATAGAAGCAGTATCCACTGCACCAACAGCCAATAGCAACCTGGGAAACTCAGTAGTGACACGTCAAGACGGCCCAACTGTCAAGAAATATGAGAGTAAATTTGATGCGTTGTCTAAAACCAAGATACAAGAGAAGCTGAGCAATTTGCCCGTGTTTTATTTGGTTAATGATGGTATCATGAGTGATTACATTTACTTCTCGTTCAATGAAGCCGAATCTGCTGCTAAAGATGCCTCTGCTACAGTGAAAGTGTCTACCTTGGATCAAGTGTTGTATCCCTTAATATTGAACCAAGGCAAAGTGAAAACGGCAGCTCCAACTCCAGCAGCAATCAAAGAAGCAATAGAAACTGTATCAGAAAGACGATTCACCTTGGTACCTTCATCATCAGCCCTCAAAGATGCCAAGAAGACAGGTACAACCCTGCAGCAAAATGATGTGCCACTTTTCATTGTAGAAAGGCTTGCATTTGCCTCAGACTTGGGAGCGCAAGTTCCCCTCTTTCTCGAAAAGAGTGATGCAATCTTGAGTTACAATAGACTGCGATCAAGCAGCAATACACTGCCCGAAAGTCCCACTGTTAGAACAAGTTCATTGATGGACGTACTGGATAGCATGGAGAGGGGAACAAGGCAGGGGACTTCTCAGGTGGCTTTTTATGGGAATGCAGATGATGTCTTGAAAGCTGATGAGATGACTCCATAATGCTTGAATAAGTCATTGGCGATGCAGTCTCTAAAGAGCTAGAAATAATATAAATCTATAAACATCCTCTTCAGAGCTACGTCTTAGCTCTCAAAACTAGTTTCTACAAATGCGCACCTTCAGTGATGCCGCCAAGTTCAGTCAGTACATGCTCCCATCTATCATACACGTCGTTATCCACGGTATTCATTGCCAGCACTCCATGTCTTGGATTATGTACTTTGACTGGTGATGAGTTTGACACGCACTCAATCTCGTCCCACGTTCCAATGCTGCCTAAAATAGAGCTTGTATCATCTCTTGGAGTGTCGGCGGCATCCGTACAAGTCGGAGGCGTCGGAGGGCGATTGGTATTTCCATGATTTGCATCAGTGACAGCAGCAAGATCAGATGATGGAGGTATCTGCTCAGAACCACTATTTACTAACGAGGTATCAGAAACATTGGAAACAGTTATATCTCCGCACAGAGATAACGCGTCCGAAGTAGAAATGCTGCCGACTACAATGGGGGGAGATTCTGATCTAGGACTGTTAGCATCGCATGACTCGTCAACAGGGTCAGAGCTGTCCGTCAGAGAAGACTCAGTCATCTTGGTTTCAGTTCGTGCAGCTAACGGCGATGAAACACCATTTGCACTTGGAGACCTTCGTGGACTTGTAATCGAGAGGCTATCACTAGTAGCAATGGAACCGGGCGAACCTAAACCCAGCAAGTGAACGCACGGTGACATGAAATCCTCAGGCTTCGATAGGAGGGCTTCAGGCGACTTTATCACAGGCTCCATAAACGAGACGACGGAGTGTCTTTCTTCGGGATGATTTGTAAGCTCATGCTGTGATTGCTCTTTCGCGTCAAGGAGTGTTGTACGGAGTTCAGTTAATCGCCGAGCCAAGATATCTTCATCGGAGCTAGAAACAGGAGGCGCATCGACACTGTTCACGTTATTATCATCACGTGTATTGGAAAACTGTACTTCCAATGCATTCAATCTCTCTGCAATGGTAGTAACATCCTTTCGATGCAATGGTAGTAACATCCTTTCGAAGGCGAGAAACGTCAGCTGTTGATTGTTCCGCGGTGTCATTTATTAGCTTTGAGATATCTGATTTGCTTGCGGAAAATGCGTCCTTGATTTCAAACAGCATATCGGTGGAAACACTACTGCTTTCGAGCACTTGAGTGCGATGCTCAAGCGATTCAACTACATCCAACACCACACCTAGCCTGCGTTTAAAGTCATCTTCCAGCGTTTCGACTTTCGTCTCGATGTTTTGTAGACTGCTCATGCTTGCGGCCAATGAATGTTCCGTCGATGCGATTGTAGCAATCTTTGCGTCGAGTTCTCGGAATTGATCGGTCATTGGTTGACGAATAGATTCTAGCTTTGACTGAAGTGTTTGGCCATCAACAAAGTCGTCAGTGTCTGTCTTGTTAAAAATGTTGTCCTTCTCGTCAATTATCTGTTCTGCAATGATCTGAACATCTTCTTTGGTCAGGATACTCTGTTGCATCCCTTTTATCAAATCCTTGTGTTGAGAGAGATAGTCAAAGGCACTCATGATATCCGCATCATTTCTCCCTTGGCTTGCCTGCAGCTTTATCAATCGCTGTTCACACTCTGTCAACTTATTGGACATTGAATCGATCGGAGGCTGTGTTTCTTCTTTGAGATGCGATATGTCGTTTCTCAAGGACACCACAGAACGCCTTAACTCCTCCAAATCATGGCTGTTTGCATCCGTTGCAGACGCAGCAACTTCATCTCTCAACTGCTCCACTTTGGTAGCGATACTATTCTCGAGATCGGCAGACAACTCTTGAACAGTGATCGTCACAATCTTTGTTATCAGATCCACCGTTTCTTTGCGTTGAGTTAGAGCGTGCTTCTCAAAACTAGCCTTGACCGCATTTGATACGCTGCTGTTGACAAGGCTCGTCTCGAGTGCACCCAACTTGTCATTCATTTCTTCTATTATGTCAGCGTGGACCGAGTCTCGCAGTGAAGACGAAATAGTCTTCTTGCAATTCAGCTCAGAATTCTTTAACATGGTGATCATCTCTCGTTTCAGATGATCAATATCACTTGCTAGCTGTGCTTCAATACTATTCATTGCATTGCCTTTGCTATCCACGTCGTGACAGATAACATCTACTCTTCGTTCTGTCCGAGCCAAATGGCTATTGAGTGCTTTGCATTCATCTGCTATAATGCAAATTTGATCCCGCAATGCATCTATCGCTCGAGAAGTCGATTTGAGCTTGTCATTCAGCATTCTCTCCGTCTCCAAACCGAGCACGATGCGAGGGTGACCTTCAGATGTGTGTGGTTGAACTTTCTGATGATTCATTGTGACTGCAGTATTAAAGGCATCATGAGCAGCTTTTTCGTAGGTCCCTTCCACGCTCCTATTGGTGCTTTTGATGTGTTTCATTGCATTATTGTGACTTTCACTGCTTGGACGAGGATGCGATGATTTAGTTCTATTGAATTCGGAAGTAAGATGGTGCAGATTTTGATCGGACCTCTCAATGATTGAAGCGAGCTGCTGCTCCCAATCAACAAGTTCCCTGTTGAGGTTGTTCCGTGACATCTTAAGTAGCCTCCTTTATAAGTCTCGAATTTGCATTGGCGGGGACAAAGCGCTGAAGCTTTTAAAATTAAAGTATGGTTTCATCAAAGTGAAAGTTCAGGTTCAAGTGTCTTTCGATTGCCAGACAGGCTTGAACAATTAAGATTATAAAATCTTGTAGCGTGTTTGGTACCTTTGCGAGTTTCGCGCCAAAACATCATCACGTTTTCCACGCGCCAAAGTTTTGCTCAAACCTCTCATTATTTCCAAACACCACGCCGCCTCGACCTCGGCTGCGTTGATCGACGGAGATTTTGAGGACTGATTGTAGAAAGTAAGTCAATAAACCATTGTATTGTTCCATTGGAATGAATTGTTCAGTCTATTAGGTTCGACGGCTCGTTGTTTGCTCGTCCCCCCTTTTGATTTGAACCGGAACGCTCGATTTTCAATTGATGACGACGATTTCGTTTTGAACGAGAGCGATGGTTTGAACGATTGCAATTTGCTTTCCATAGATCTTTTCTCTTCATGGCTTCCGAACTATTATGTTTATCCCGTTGATCTGTTCTTAAGTAAGCGTGTTTGGGTTGATTATTCTGTTATTGAAACGATGACGAGGGATTTTGATTTCGAATTGTTGAGAATGATTGGAACTCGTTGTTCGTTTGATTTGACTATCGAATTGGATCGACTGTTTGGTCCGGATTGTTGATGTCAAGAGATTAAAATCCATTTGCCTTGATTGGGGCTGAAATGCCTGCTCTCAACGCTTTGGTCCGACGGAAAGTCGGGGGATCCGAGAGGGGAGCTCAACTTAGTCTTCGACTATGCTTTTGAGTTATGATCCTCGACGACCTGGTGACCGGGTTTCCAATACCCTGGCTTTCACCTTCTCTCAAATCCAATTGCTTTGATAACGGAAACAACTATGTTGTAGACCGTTTATCATTGCTTTGGTCAGCAATTCTGCTGGGGGCTGAAGCTCTTTCGAGCGGCTCTTTTAAAAAAATCTCTCTTCATCCGGACCAATCAAGTCACTGGACATTCGTCCTGCTTTGACTGTTTGGATTTCCATCTTCTTTCAATCGATTCAACTAATGATTAGTTATTCGCTTCCAAAATCCAGCATGTCGAAAGAAATCCCACTTTACTCCCTCTCTAAGAAACTAGCACGCCCCTGGGATGGCAACAAGCTTGGTCTTCTCCAGACCACTTCTGACAGCCTTTACTCCAATTTCTTTGAGAACAAGAATACGGCTGTGCTTGTTTCCTTCGACTATGCATTGGAAGCTCAACATATCTTCCTACCTTCGATCTACGACCGCATCCTACCAACTGATGAGGTGGATCCGGGCAGCATGGTAGTAGGGAATGCCGTTGATGATCTGGATCAACTGGTACCGATGAAAACTCCCAAGTCTATTTTACATCACGTCCCTTCCATCCTCAAGAAGGAGTCTGTGCATCCATGCTTCATGGACCTGACTCCCCTACCGAAGTTGCACCTCAAGAATACCAAGTGGGAGAAGGACGACACTCCTCTCTTTCTTGTCATGGTGCCGATCGCTATGCCTCTGCCTTTTGGTGTTACTGTGCCCTACGGCAATCTCGCTGACTCGGAATTCCAGCGTCAATGCAGAGCCCTTGGTTCAGAGTACGAGTACCAGGCTCTTGCGCTTCTCCAAGCCACAAGGGACCACAATGACATCAACAAGGTCATTGACGCAATCATCGCTAAGAAGCAGGAGGATCTGTACATGAAGCAGACAGACCTTTCCTACGAACCTCATCCGTTCGTCCAACTCTCCCTCCTGAGAGATGCTTCTGAATGCCCCGGGGCTTTGGATGACCTGAAGAAGGTCTTTGGAATCAAAAAAGCCCAGCAACTTCCTGTCCCTCCAGCAAACCATACGGCTATGGGAACTCAAACCTTCATCCTCGCCAAGCCAGAAGATGAGGAGAAGAAGAGAGCCGAAGAGATGAGCCTTCACAAGCTCTCCATCTTTTTTGCATCGGACTCCAACACCTCCTTTGAAAGGGGTGCCAAGAACTTCGATGATGGCCTTCAGGAACCAAGCTGGACTCCTGGCTTTAACGAAATCTTGGGAATGAAGGGAGATGCCAACAAGGCTACTTCTTTGGTAAATCTCATCGAGGATGCCTTCAACAGTGCCATCAATGTTGGGGTAGACATCTACCGCGAGAATTCTGCCATCACCGATGCTTGCTCGATGATCTACTTCCCGAGGAATGCAGCATCTCAGCTTTTGAAGGGTAACTTCTGCG
>JALLPI010000602.1:0-31525 GCA_036939935.1 Cyclotella atomus | reverse complement strand
CTGTGATGTCAGATGTGACACAAAAAACTACCGGAAATGACCGGAATAAATCGGAAGTTTCGGCCGGAATTCCGGCTCCGGGTAGATTCCTGCCCTTGAGCCAATCGGAATTTCGCCGGAATTTCGAACCTAGGTTCATAGATACTAATAGAGAGAATTGCCTCGTTTGAAGATATGAGATCATTATCTCTCTAAATCCTTTTTCCTGCCACCTACTGCCACAGCCAATCATGTATAAAATCACCAACTATGACTGTTCAACCAGACTCATTATCAATGGTTTGGGCCATCGGTCACAAGTGAAGAAATTTCAATTTGTCATGTGAAGCTGCCTACTATACTGTAGACTAAGAGAGGGTTATATTCAGTAATGTAGGTGTTTTATTTTTATGCAATTAGTATGCTGGCAGTCATAGCACATAGTATTAATAGTTGTATACAAGTGATATTCAACCATTACCTTATTGTATGGATTCTGTTTGTGATAGTTGTGCGTAGGTTTGGCCAAATTCATCCACAGGACCGAGCTATAGTATGGCATTAGATCGGTCAACCGATTTAGATTTAACAAGTATTTCCTGTTCCTGTGATTTTGGTGACAGGAGAAAGATTAGACAGGTTCAATGTTAGCGTTTTTGGTGCCATGCACGGCCTTTACAGCTTTTTTGAGAGGAACTCCCTATTGGTAGCTAATGCTTGATATCACTGTCAAACATGAGAATATTGAGATAAAATTAACACTATACCAGCACAGCTTGAGATTGTTGCAGAACACATGCTTTATTGGCAAGAACAGTCACCGCCACTAGGCACTGCCAGCACGTAAATCATCCTCAGGCTCAGAAGTGCAACATATTTGATGCTGGAGCCACTGGTCCTGACCACGGTTTGACGTTGACGTGCCTAACTGAGACCGACTACCACTTGATTTCCACTAGCACTAGGGTTATATTCCAGGAGAAGTGTAGTGCTCTTGCTTCTTTTGCTGCCTCTATTGTACATAATTGTATAGTATTTGTAACAAGGATTTTTTCTGACGAATTCATGGAAATCTTTCTTCAATTTCAAGTCCTCGATGAAATCACTATCTTGATAACGAGCATAATCACGGCTCTCTTATCTTGCATTGACATTGACTTCAAAATGACCAACATAATCACGGCTCTCATTGATGGTTTTCTGGTGCAATTGGTAATGTAATGGTAATGGTTTTCTACTGCTTGCAACTTGCATGGCACAGCCAAAGGCCTGCTGAGTACTATCTATCTGTTTCTCGTACAAACTCTTTTATTGACTCCGATTGTTATTGTCAAAAAGGAGGTATGTTTAGAGAGCAAGCAGAGAGTGTAGATTGCTTGATGTCGATGGGATGAGGGAGATGATAATATGAGGCGGGGGCGGTGAGTTCCAAGTTCAAACTCAAATCGAAAATGGAGTTTTCTGAAAGAGAGGAACTATCTCATCCAAAAGATACTGTTATAAAGGAATCAGTATTGGATACCCCTATCACCATTTGAATTTTGCTGTTACCCAAACCAAGCTTCACCACCAAAAGCACAAAGCACCAGCCAATGGCAATGGCCAAACAATAATCCAACCATGGAACGACCCTCCACCGCCCCACCCTCCACATCAACAACACCAGGATGTTCCATCCAAGTAGTAGTCCGCCTCCGCCCCATGAACGAAGCCGAACTCCGCCACGGCACCCTCCCAGTTGTCACCGCTAAAACCGCCGATCGGTCCGTGAGCGTCGTTAAAGGAAAAGGCAAGGGCAAGCAAATGAAATTGAAGTATGGGTTTGATAATGTGTTTACTGCGTTTAGTACTCAGGAGGAGGTGTTTGAGGAGACGGTCAAGCCGGTGATTGGGTGAGTTTTGTTTGTGTTGATTTTATTATTGGATGTTGGTGCAAATACTAAATTATTTATACCGCACTTGTTGACAGTGATGTAATGAGGGGATTCGAATCGACAGTATTCGCGTATGGTCAAACCGGTACGGGGAAGACACATACGATGGAGGGGTCGCTTGATAGTCCGGAGTTGTACGGTGTTATTCCCAGGAGTGCTCAGGTTAGTTCAGTTTTGTGGGCCTGATTATGCTGTTGCACTGTTTGTTATTGCTTTGCTGCTGCTGCTGCTGCTGCCAATGTTGAAAAGATGCAGCTAATTGCCAATAACTTCATTCGTAGGCTATATTCGAACACCTCAAGCAGCCACAGTACAAGGAAAAGGTGGTCACCTGCTCGTATCTTGAAATATATAATGAAGAATTGCGTGATTTATTGGATGATCACACCGGAAAGAGTGACAAGAAATTGGATATTATGGAAGGCAAAGATGGGACATTTTGCAGGTGAGCGTTTGTAGCCGATTCATTGCCATTGATGTGTACAATACTCAACTAATATCGTCTCTTGGGCAGAGGCCTGACCGAAAAAGAAGTAAAGTCAGCCTCCGACGTACTCACCCTAATGCAAAAAGCCCAACATCAACGAGTCGTTGGCGAAACTAAAATGAACAAGGCCTCCTCTCGTTCCCACTGCCTCTTTACCATTACAATCAATGGTAAAATCCACCTCCTCGATGGAGATGGCGACATGAACTTTACTGGGAAGCTTCACATGGTGGATTTGGCGGGGAGCGAATGCGCCAAGAGTGCAGGGAATGATAAATGTCCCGATTCGGCTGCGAGGGAGATGGAGAGGAGGAATATTAACAAAAGTTTGTTGACGCTTGGTAGGGTGATTACTATATTGAAGGATAAGAGTCAGGGGAAGAATGTGAATGTTAGGGTTCCTTATCGGTGAGTTTGTTGAGGTTGTACACGTTCGATTTGTGAGATCTTTACCTGAATAGAATGTTTGTCTGCAGCGACTCCAAGCTGACGAGAATTCTCCAAGAGTCTCTTGGTGGACGCTGCAAAACTGTAGTAGTAGCCACCCTGTCACCGTCCATTACAGCAATCGAAGAATCCATTTCTACACTCAACTACGCCCAATCTGCCAATGGTATCATCAACAAACCAATCTCCGAATCCAAGATCTCCTTTGGAGAGCAATTCACGGGCAAAACGACAGGAGATGAGGGTGCCACTGTCGAAAGTTGGCAAGAGATGGAAATGAGATTGCAGTACATGCAGACACAAGTGGAGGAGGCTCAAGCCGCCCTCGCCAGAAAGCATTTGCAGCAGCAGGAATTACAGGAACGGGCTGATAAGGCCGAGGCTAACTTGTTGGAGAATAAGCAAAAGCTGTACAATGCAGAATTGGAGAATAAGAGTTTGAAGGGTGCGGTGGAAGCAGAGACAAAGAAGCGGAAACAGACTGAAATGGAGCTTCAACACACGCAGATTAATCTGAAAAAGACATCGTTAATATTGCAGGCAACGCAGACGACCGAGACTTCCCTCACGTCCGAGGCTCTGGCCATTATTGAAACACTCGAAAAGGTGATTGATGAGAGGAATGAGCTGCATTCTCTTGTGTCTGCGCAGATTAGGAAGCAAACGGGTCACAAGGCGGCGACGAAGGAACTTCAGAATGAAACGCTTTCGCTGTTGAATGGGATTGAATCGTCATTGACTGCATTAAGCAAACATGTTGAATCTCAACAAAAGGATGGAGTCGAAGCTGCCAATTTGAGCCATGAGATTGGGCGTCAGTTTGTGGAGGAGACCCAAACGCTCGTGAATGATATTGCCAACAATGTGTCTTCTGCTACCAATCTAATCAAGTCTCAGTTATTGGGTGAAAGTGGCATTGCTGCTAGTGTCAAGGCCAGTACTTCATTAATCAGTTCAAATGCTCAAGCTACATCTGAGGCATTCGTGTTGGGCGAAGAGTCACTTGCTGAAACTTGCGGAGCTTTGAAATCGAGCTTCGAAGACTGTGCAAAATTGTTAACTGGAAAAGCAGCGCAGATTGAATCATCCACAATGCAGACACTGAAAAACTTTGAGGCCAAGATTACAGAGTCCAAAGAGGCGTTGCTGTCGCTTATCATGAAGTTGAAGGGCTCTCTGTCGAACCTATCTGAGCTAAAGGCCGAAAAGACTGATGCTATGGTTCTGCTCGTTGGAGAATGGAGAGATCAATCTCTTGGAAACACCCAGTCCGTTATGGATGTAACGTCAAACTGTTTAGGCTCTCTCAAATCATCTGCCTCACGTTTCAAAGAGGAAATGCACCGACATGATGCTATGTCCAAGACCCTCCGAAGTCAACGGGAGTTTGTTGGCTCGCATGTCGCAGCTCATGTAAACGACATCTCCGCCCAAAGCAACTCTCTACTCTCCCATCGAGAAAGACTATCTGAATGCAAACAATCCCACGCTAGGCTTTGCGAACAAGTGATGACGACCATCATGTCTACGGTTCAATCTGTCGTCCAGACAGAGCTTGGAAACTTGTCTAACTCGCAGTCACAGTTTATGCAAGCACTTCACAATGATGGAGTTCTAATAGCAGAGGCAAACCAACGTATCTTCAAATCTGCCGATCAAGTCATGGCTAACATTCAGTCCACAAATGCACTTCTTTCCGAAGAGTCTTCTGCCATCTTGGCAAATGATCTCAAGGCCTCTGAGCAGATGCAGTCAACTGAACTGTCACTGGAGCAGATTGCGACTTTGTCCAGCAACCACCATAATCTTACATCTGACTTCTCGACCAAAAATCTCGCAATTATTCAAGATATGAAACAGCTTGACTCGCAAAACGCTCAGATTGCGCAGGTGGCCGAGAGTGATGGCAATCTATGTGCCAAGTCACTTGTTGATGCAGTGTTGAAACCAACAGCAGCGGCGGTACAGAAGTCAGCGCAGAGCAGTATGAGTACACTGTTGCATGTTGACAGAGCGGTAATACAAAAGGCAAATGCCGCTCTTGACGATCTTGCCACTAAGCGCGAAGTAGTGGCTACTGATGTAAATGGCAAACTTCAAGCGATCGGCGCCGATGCCTCTCGGCTCAACGAGAACGTTGCATCTATTGTCTCATCTCAAAAAGATGTGGCACTTCAGCTGAATGACAATGTCACGCAAGCATCTGACACACTTCAAAATCAGTCTGCACCCTACTTTGTTGCCGAGCTTGATTCAAGCAAGGAAAAGCTTGTTTCAACTATTTCGAATATGTCACAGTCAACTTTGAATGGCATCAAGGCAAACTCATCACAAAACGTTGCTGTCAAGCAGTCCATTCAAGACTTTGCCTTGAATAAAATGCAGTGCAACAAACCTGCTCCAACCGCTCCCGTCAAGAAAGAACTCAAGTACAGCACTGACCTGTCAACAACTCCAGCCGAAGGCGTAATTCTCGAGGGCCACAACTTTAATCCAGTAGCGAACGCTGACTCTAACGACCCTGCTGACGAGGCGTCCAATGATGCATCCATGAATGATTCTGCCGAGGTCGATACTTCACAAGAGGACGATGACAACAGGAGCATAATGAGCTCCGGGAGTGTCTCGGTCTCTGTCCCATCGCCAAGCGGAGCGGGGTTGAAGCCGAGAGACATTAACTTGAGCCAGGCGAGCGTTCCCAATGCCAAGAGATCGCGTACCCAATCAAGACCGTCAATGACAAGCAATACTGCTGCTGCTGCTGGAGGGGCAAAGAAGAACAAACCGCCATCCGGATTAAGGACACCATCTGAATCTCAATCGAGGAAAAAGATGAGAATGTAATGATGTTATCCATTTGAATCTCGCAGAACATCTCAGACATTACATGTATAACGTTTCATTTACTAAGCATCACATAAGCTTGTGCAACTATGTACTTATGAACATGTCGATTCTCCGTGCGTCTCAAATGCTACCCTCTTCGATGTCACTCAGTTCTTCCTCCTCTGCGACTGTGTCAAGTTCAATGCAGAATCCACGTGTGGAAGCTCTAAAGTCAGTCCGCATCCAGTGCAAGTCTTGCGTTTTATCCGCAAATACAAAATGCTCAACGTCAAGGTTCACTGGCAAGATGTCTTTGCATCGTTCAGTCGGCGGATCGTCTTCAATCGAAAGGGCGACCGTGATCGACGTTGGCACATCTAATTCATCGTCCTTGTGTCTTGAGCTGTAATGGAGAGTCACAATCGCCAGTATTGACCCGACGCTGAAGACAGCAACCAAAGTTGCCGTGAACACACTAAATCCACTGGTCTTTTCATTCATCCCACTTGGAGCAGACACTCGAAGAATTTCACTCCTTGTTAGGGATGGTCTCTCACTAATGTAGGAGGCTTTCATGCCGCCAACACTGATCGATTCCAAAGAGTTCTCTATGACATCATGTACTCGGGCCAGCTGTTGACTGTCCTTTCTTCTGTCTCCTTCCAATGCTACAATCATTTTGCTTCCAACAACATGGCAGTACACACCGCTATTACAGAAGTTCTCGGACACGCCGCCACCATAGGTGCTAACAGAAACTTCCAAGCCTACAATCCGAGATGTAACTGCTTCATCGGCATCCGAGGTCGGCGAGCTTGTACAGTCGAGAACTTGTCGAGCAACCGCATCCGTAAGTGCCTTTTCCAGCTCATCAAAATGAATTTCTTCATTGGATTGGACGAGGTATGAATACATCAGAGGCAAAGACCTTGTAGATCTGTCAAGGCCTGTGCACCAGCGCAGCTCCTTCTGGTCAGACGAAAACACATGATAGCCAAGAGATGAGCCTGAATTACTGCCGATAGCACTCCGATTGAGGTTGCTTTCCAACAATTGAGGCTCGGTCGCCAAAGCTGCACCAGAGAGGGCAGATGCGGACGACAGCATTGCTATAGAGAGCATAGGTATGGCTGCGGTTAACATTCTGTTGGCTGCTGACTGTAAGTAAGGGGTGGGAGAAGAATGATTGATGATTTTGTGAGCACAAAAGACGGTTACTTTAGTCTACGTAAAGTGAAAGACGGTTAGGGAAAACCCAATCGCACTCAAGGAGAGGTTACTTCCGGTTACGGACTTTCACTAGAGAGTCACACACACACAAACAAATAATGTGTAAATTATCGAGAGCAAGCGAGACTAACCATACAGAGAGCAGCCAGCAAGCACAGCAGCAGCTACTTTCACTTAGCAGCGGCAGATCGAGAGCTACATACAGCAGCATGACGGCAGCACCAAGTCAAAATAGATAAGGTACATAATGAGAACGGAGTGAATGTATGTTTCACGTCAACCAGCATTTGTTGATGTCATGCCAGCACACAGACCCAACGTAAGTTTGGAGTTAATAGCAATACACAGTTTGTTTGATATACTTTGCATCTGACACTCCTCAATATCCTTTGTATACAAAATAATGCAGGTTCAAAGAGCACACTGCCGACAAGATTATGAAGAACTGCTGAACCCTACCATCAATGGCTTCCTAAAAGTAAATGATAAAGATGATTATATCCACACTTCAAAGTCGACAGGGTGCTCATATATCCTGACAAACATTACACTAATATGATTACACTGTACTCTTCTTTTATAGTCCACTTTTGACATTGACAAGCTTACAAAGTTTGATCTCAAGGATCGATCTGCTGTCGTTTGTAACGTGCAGTTGTACTTACTTTGATGACTATCATTACCAGGAGTTCATTGTCGAAGATGTTGCGTCAAAAAATGATGATAGGTTGGTTATTGCATGATCCTTTTCGAGTAGATGGTTTGCCGTTCGATGGTTTGCCTTAGATATTATTTCGCCCAGCTACACTGTTTGCCTTGTTATACTGGGACAATGCGTTGCATAGATAACGATACGAGTTATCATACCTCTGCATATCTTCGTCTGAGTACACAGGGCTGTTGGTGATTTCTTCACAAGTGAGTAGTTGCTGGTCAAATAAGTACATGCTCTCACAGACGAACCCAATCACTGACTGGATTGAACGACTGGGCGATGGCCAAACGGAGTATGCTTCTTCTTTGCGGGCTTAACACTAGCAGCAACAGGTTTGGGAGCGGCTGCAGGCTGAGGACTAGGGGGGCATCAGGCATCAGGCATGGGAGTGCCTGCCAGTTCAGAGTGAGCGGCGACAGCGTAATCGATGGAATCGCTGAGGCGTTTGGGTCAGGAGTTGGCTGCTGCTCGTCGAGCTGTAGCTGGACGTAGCCGGATCAGTCGATGCCCACGGCTTGTTGGGCCTCATCGGTGGTTGTGACGCGGCGCTGAGGCGAAATACCGGCGTTTAGACCTTTTTGACAGGAGATGCCTGACCGAAGTGGAGATGGCTGGCGCTTGTTGGAGTCTCCAAACTACAGCGAAGCCAGATCGGCGGCGGAGGATCGTAGGTAGGGTGTCGGAGAGCCGTCTGCCGCGGTTTGGAGTCCGGCGATGTTGTTGTTGTCGAGTTATGGCGCGGAGGTGGGGTCGCCATGGTGGTTTTGTGAACCTACCTACCTCTTTACTCTAGCTACTTCTTAAGGCGAGAATTGATAGTTTGGCCACACCCTGCTCCTTGTGATGCTCCCATAAAGGCCGTGCTAGTGGATTTCCCGCCACAGCTCATCACATGTAAAATCACGATCACCGGCCGATCGGACACATCCTCAGAGAGGGTTATATTCAGTCATTGAGGTGGTATCTGCAATTAGTACGGCAGATATGGCACGTAGAATCGCTGATTGTGCTAATGAATAGTATTAATAGCTGAATATGAGTGATCGTCGACTATAAACTTAATGTATGTATTATGTTATGATACTTGCGCATTGGTTTGGCCGAATTTGTCCACAAGACTGAGCTACGGCCGGCATTAGATCGGTCAGCCAATTTAGCATTAATTCCCTGTGATTTTGGTGGTGGTGGTGGGAGGAGACAGGCTCGATTTTTGCGTGTTCGGCGCCATGCATGGCCTTTATGTCATCTCAAAGAAAAAACGACGGGACAGCCATGTTCGTCCCAAAATTCCACAACATGATCTTTTCTTGAGCCGCTTGTAGTTTTTCTAGCGAAAAGCTGCACCAAACCAAACTTTTTGGCGAAATCACAAAAGGGGTTGGCATTAATTTTTTTTGTGATTTGTGATTGCCCACATGCCGCTTGTTATTTTGTGATCCATCACAAAAAATGTGATTTGTGATTTTGTGACGACCATTTTGTGATTTGTGATCAAAATTCCGAGAAGCTTCATTTTCAGTTTGTTACTGAGACCATCCAAATTTGCAGTAATCTCAACTTGGTCTAAATCTTCAATTTGTAGCACGTACTGTGGATGATAGTTATTGTGTAAATGTGCCCGCATGCAGGTAGGCAGAGCCTAAAATTTTGAATGGTTGCTTTATGATTATGTTTTTGATTGAACAAAACAGCACTTGCTTAATAATATTATTCTAACTGACAACAATATTCACGCCATTTCTGGTTTTGTCAGAAATATAACGTTGGTTTATCCAGCACAAAGTGAATGCATTTCCCATCAGAGTGGTGTTCACGGCCATGCCTATTGGTTGGTTGTTGATTCGTTGCCTCTCAACCACACTTTCTGCCTAGTGCACGGATTGCTGATTGGTATATGACTATGTCTGATCGAGATAGATTAGATGGAGAAGTCCGTGACATAGGCCAAGGTTCTACCTATCTTAAGTACTTCTTATCTACTTAAAAACGAACTGAAGTTCAACTTCAACTTCAAATTAGAACCATGAATGAAGAACCATGAATTAATTCATTCATGGCTCGTTCAAGGCTGATTCATACAGCCAATCCTTCAATCATGGCAGCCTAATTGCCATGGCCTAAAACTGAACCAAATCGGCATTTTTAATCAGTCAAAGGACTCATCATCCGACTGATCAAGTCCCATCAATGTACATGGGATGTTGACTACATCAATTGTAGCCATTTCTACTTCATTTTCAAGTAAATAGAATCCAAATTTGTTTTTATTTTATATTCTACATTATCGTTGTCCAATTGGTCCAAGTGGCTTAGGACAGTCCATCTTGTATCCCTTTTCTCACCTCACACTTAATCATCGATAGCACCCCCCACTACTACTATTTCTATTTACTATTTGACGAATGGTGGTGGTACTGCTTGGGTGTGACAAGAGTGGAAAAAGAGGCCCTTTGCCCATTGACTCATCTCATGAATCAATTCATTAGCACCAAGAGACGAGATGGAGGCGATGGCTTCGAGGCGGGAGCTACCCTCAAGAGGTGACGCTCTGCATCGATGAGGGATGGAGGCTCACGAAACGTAGGACGACCCGGTGATAAATTCGAGCAAGATCAAGCAATAGATATGGGTGATGGGTGGTGGCTTGCGGCTTGCCTCAGTTCAGGAGAGGAGGGGCAGAGCAATTGGATGGCATCAATGTTGCCAGCAGGCACGCAAGTGACGTCCGACAAGGGATTGGTGCTCGTCATCAATGGCAGAGGCGGGAGACCGGGAACTATCCATGCGGCGGCAGGCGGGCAGCCCTGGAGCACAATCACTGTCAGAGCAACAAGAGGAACCAACTGCCACATTTAGGTTTGGATGATGGGTTGGGTTAGCTTGTAGTCTGCTTCCACCACCAACGTGCAAGCATAGACGGATGGAGGAGTTGGGAGCAGAAGGGATGGAGGAGACTGTGGTGGTGGCGGCAGTGACGGCGGTGACGGCTGAGGATTGTGTCTTGGTTGTTGGCATCAGAACTGTTCACAGAGTATTGTGTGAATCTTTCCAAGCAGCTGCCATTGCTCTTAATCTTGTCAAAAACAACAAACAACTACAGCTGGGTGGAGTGTATGAAAGAAGCAAATGACTCAAGAACCAATATTTCAAGCTTGAGACGGCTTTTTGTCACCATTCTTTTAAATTGCAAAGTTAGCAACCACGAAGACTTCTACTACACATGCAAAGAGTTTATGTCAAAGAGTTTATGTCGTCGGATTACATGTTCAAGTACAAGAAAGAGTTTCCCATGCACCCTTTGCTCTGTAAGATTCTTCCTGAATCTGAAAAAAATGCCCAAAATGCCAATCAATTGAACTCATAGAATTGGTTGCTTGAAATATTCGCTTCCAATTCCTGCCTGCATGACATTGAGAGGATGCTGAGTGAACAGAACAAATCATTGAAAGATTTTGGGCTTGTAAGTGCCAATTTGGAAAAACACCAATGCATCCAAAATTGCCTTGCAGATCATTATGTTTATGAAGAGGATCACCTGATGCCCGAAAAGGCCAGGGCATTTTTTGAAGCAAACTACCCGAACTTGAATCCCGACCAAAAGGAGGTGTTCCACTGCCTGAAGGGTTTGATAGAAATCAAAACTAAAGAGGAAAACATGATTTTTTGGATGCCCCAGGAGGCACTGGCAAACTTTCACGTTGAATGTATTGGTGAGTTGGATAAGGATGCAGGGTCTAGAAGTGGCAACATCTGCCGCGTCGGGC
This sequence comes from Cyclotella atomus, assembly GCA_036939935.1. Taxonomy (NCBI): domain Eukaryota; phylum Bacillariophyta; class Thalassiosirophyceae; order Thalassiosirales; family Thalassiosiraceae; genus Cyclotella; species Cyclotella atomus. The sequence continues at coordinate 20,143 of JALLPI010000602.1, read as the reverse complement.
ATTGCAGCAACCCTTTTATACAACGGTAGGACAGCATACAGCACACAACAGATTCAAGTTGCCGTTCCATTCTCACAAGGAATCTGTGCGCAACATAAAAAACAGTCCAATGTGGCCAAATTTTTGGGGTCCATAGTGTTGGGAATTATCGATGAAGACCCAATGTTGAACAAACTTTGTTATGAGGCTCTCGACAGAAGCATGAGAGATCTGGCTCCTTCCGCAAAAGACGCCAAAAAGAAGTTTTGGGGAAAGCTCATTTTGGTCAGTGGTGACTTCAGGCAGCTCCTTCCTGTCATAGAAAAGGCAAACAGATCCAAAATTGTGGGGCACATGCTGAAGTTTTCTTTGGTCCTGTGGGACGATAAAGTGATCACACTGAAGCTCAGAGAAAACATGCGGGTTAAGAACGAAATGGCTATTCGTCCAGATGATGCAGACTTCCACACCAGATTAAAGGCCTACAAAGAGTGGCTGCTTAAGCTGGGAGAGGGAAGGCTATCCCATCGAGTTCAAAAATTGATGGCTCCAATATCATAGAGATCCCACCAGAAATGTGCATCAATTCAAAGGAAGAGTGCGTTGACTCTGTGTTTGATAATTTTGAGCATCATATCAGGGATGCCAACTATTTCAAGTCAAGGATACTCCTTGCTGCTACCAATGAAATAGTCAACGAAGTGAATGGGGGAATGGTTTAACAGATGCCCGGCGATATGCACGAATTTGCAAGTGTGGACACAGTTGGTGATATCAATAGCTGCACCATGTTTCCCACCAAGTTTTTGAACTCGCTCAGCCTTTCGGGACTCCCGGAACACATATTGAGACTCAAAAAGGATACGGTCATGATATTGCTCTGCAACATGGACATCAAAGGTGGTCATTGCAACGGGATAGGATACTTGGTCACAGTCACATATATTTGCAAATACCGGTAAGTACTGCAGAAACTTGACTCAAATGAGGGAGACAAAAATGCTATGGTGATTTTGCCTCGGATACCTATGCAATACGGAGAACAGAGTTTTCCATTCGAGTTGACACTTCTCCAGTTCCCAATCAAAATTGCTTTTGCTCTCACAATAAACAGAGCCCAGGGTCAGTCCGCCAAAAGATGTGGTGTCTTGCTTCCAAAAATTTGTGCACACACGGTCAAATATATGTTGCTTTTTCTTGCTGTGGAAATCCCGAAAATATTTTTGTTTTGGCCAAGCAGCCACAATTTGATGAGTATGAGTTAGAAAAGGGCAAAACTTACATGAAAAATGTAGTCTACACCAAGGTCATATAAAAGATAAAACTCTTAGGAAGTAAGACGAATCATATTTCCAACATATACCCTTATGCCATGATACCCATGTGCATGTGTGGAAGGGGCTGTTGCTCCCCCCGCACTGCCCGCTCAAGCACACTCTCATCCCCTGGTCACTCATCAATACATTCTCACATGTGAAGTATATATTGCATTTGCAAATCTTGACTTAATATGATGTCTATCATGTTATTTTGGGTCTAACTGTATGATTTGGGTGGGCACATGTGTCTAACTGATGTCAAAATAACCACTTATCAATACAGGTTTGCTTTACTTCATGATTTACAAACCACGTCACGCATATATTGCATTTGCAAATTATTACTTTATTGTGTATACTACGAATAATGTATATCCAGTTGATTTGGGCCTAACTGTATGATTTGGGCTGGTATGTGTACCGCTGTCCTTGCTAACATGGTGCATTATCAGTTACATCGCTTGTTTGTATGCACATGTCATCACTCAAATCAGCATATCTTAGCAAGTACCTGTCCATTTGCAAGGATCCATGTGATACAGACAACACAGACATCCCCAAAGCCAATGATGTAACACCACCCAGAGATCAAGTTGAGAGATGGAACAAAGCCCTTCCGAAGAAGAGAACTGAGCGGAAGGCTAGCAACATGGCAGCTTTACGTGTAAAATCAGGCAAAAACAAGAAAGAATCTATATTTGACACGGGAACAGAAAGCAGAATAGTAAAACATTTTTAATTTGCATCCATATTGAGATCGTATTTGGGCTGTACTTGAATTGGATCCCGCAGGGCTAGCCGGAGGGCGGAGCCTGGAGGCTAGTATGCAACGAGAACAAATTTTTTGTGCCTCAATGTTTCTCACTCAAATTTTTCTGTTCTCACTTCTCAGCTTGCATTGAGAACAGCCAAAAAGGCCGATTTGAAAATGCTCGGTGTTCAGAGTAGCTGTAGCATTACACTGATTAGCAGACTAATTTGTTATTTGTTTGATTGAAATGCAGACTGAGATTATTAGTGGTTAAGCAGTAAGCAGCTGTGTTGTTTTAGGTTTGCATTTCTGCCACAGCTATCTGATTCTCAGGCTGCGGACCGCAACCGACGTCAAATTGCAGCTAAATTGCTCCTGCGGTCGCAATTTGGCTGCAATTTATGACGTCGTCTGCAGTCCCAGCGGTTGAATTGGCACGATGCATGTCGCAGCGGCACAAAAATGACAGTTCATAGTTCATAGCAACATCACATTGCCATTTGCGGGCTGCACGCTGCATGACATCATTACAGCACCATTGGCCACAAATTAATAAGCTGTGGAAATTTGATGTCATCTGTTGTCCCAGCTATTTATTCAAATTCTCCCGCACTTGACCCCGACATCCAACGACCGAGGCATCACGCATCAAAACCCATCACCCATCGCTCATTGCCGACGGGCCGCAAACAAAACACAAGCAAACCGAAACTCAACAGCAGTGGATCTTTCGCCACCCACAGCAAACAAGAAGCAGCACCCAGTTTGGCCGCGGCAGCATCAAATGTAGCCAATTGGATTTCAATTGCAGACAATGGCCGCTTGATGTTAGATTTTTAAATCCGCACCCGCCGTTTCAGCTGTTCTCAATGCAAGTTGAGAACTGAGAACCGTTTTGAATGAGAACAGAAAAGAGACTGATCAGTTTGGACATGTTGGCTCCAGCCAGTCCTAACAGAGGCATCCACTTTAATTCATACCGTGAGATCAAATCTCTACCTCTCCCAGACAAAAATCCTATAGTATCCTGTGGTGTAACAACCGGGAGTCCTTCGGTACTTTTTGGCGCATCGCTGTGTCGGCATCTGCTTCTGTCACTATTGGTTCTATTCCGAGATTTTACGTAGGACTTAGTACGAGTAGTGACGATCTGGCCTTTTGATGGCATTGGTGTCAACAGACACGTAGGATCTCAGTATATCATCAAGATCATTGCTTTGATGAAGGGGATCCTGAGCACATCTCATGCTCGCTTCATATTTTGCTTGCTTTGTGTAGAAAGTAAGCACTTTATAATTTTTAGTTTGGTCAATCTGAACTCAATTACGGGTTAGTCGACTAACAACAGCAACAACAACACCGATAGCTCTTCCATTGCTCTCTCTCTGTCTCAACACCTCAAGGTAGGTGCCTCAATTCCGGTCACTAGGATGATTGTTACATTGTCTATCCTGGAAGAATCCTCTCAAGGCAACCATGCAGCATATGCAATACATTCAAATGGCGTGATATGTTTCTCTTCACCAGTCACATTGCAGTCGAAGTTCTTTACAATACCACCAAATATTACCACACACTGCTCTTTGTGATGCTCCCATGACATCCCAAAGAAATGACGAGACCCCCATGGTTTCTTCTTGCCGTATTCATTGTTGAGTAGCTGCAGGCTGAGATATCATGGTTGGGTGGGAAAGATCGTGGCGGGAAGCAGTATCTCATCAGGCTCATTTTTGGGCTGCACGGCCTTTATGACAAAGTCGAGGCCCAAGCCTAATAAATTGACCAGTGAAGCTCTTCGAAGCCTTCAGAAAAAAGTCGATGTCTAAAAGTTGACCAACGAGCTACTTCGAAGCCTTCAGAAAGTCCGTCATCAAATTTGCTCCGCGGAGTACGATTGATCTCACTGACAGTTCACGTTTACGCTCTCAACAACAACTGGCAGTTCACGTTATGCGGTGGTGGTGGTCGCATTACGTACTATTTAGAGCTATCTATGTAACTCTCTCCTAGATACTGAGACAGTTCACGTTACGCTTTCTCCGCGAGCTCGGAGAATCGAGGTTCAAAATGTCAGATCAGGTGAGTTGTTGCTGCCGATTGCCGCTTCTGATTGCCTGAATGTTTTCTTTGAGAGATTGGCATTCTACAGGAGCTCATAATTCCAAGAAATGACAATGAAAACGTCTTTCACCGCCTTTGTCTTAGTATGTTCACTAGGTCTTGCAGCTGCCTCCACCAGTGGCCTGCGCCTCGTCAAAGACCCCGACCTCGCCCTTGCCCCTGGCGCCACTTCCTTCGCCACTTACATCAACGCTTTGGATCTTCACCAAGATGGCTCGGCCGAGGAGACTGTTGATACGCTCATGAACATCTTTGCCAACTGTCCTGAGGAAGTTGCTGAGTTGGAGAGCTGTTATGCAGACCAGGCGGCCTTGATGGAGTGTGTCAATTGTGCCTGGATTGATTTTCTTTCTGAGACAAGTGTTGATTGCGATGGACTTCAGGCTGCTTTGGAGGCTGATGCTGCCACATGCGATAGTTGCCTCAGCGAGTGTGAGGAACAGCAAGCTTCGCTCATCACATGTGCAGACAGTTTGTACTGTCAGGAATCTGATGGCGACGTCGAGCCTCCCAAGCTTGTTGTCGCTCCTGCTTTCGTGGCCGAGTCTGATGCAGGTTCCTTGGAGTGCAGAGGAAAGGATGAATATTGTGGTTCAGCCTATAAATGGCGAGTGTGTTTGTTTTCATTTGTTTTAGGTGTCTAATCATTGCATTCATTTGCATATCAATTTTTCAATAATAGTTGCGAAGGCCTTGACTGTCAGAAATATTGTAGAGAGCCTCGATCAGGCGGGGGAGGCTGTTTCTCCTTGGAATCCACTGTCATTGTTGAGGGCAAGGGAACAAAGTCAATCAAGGATCTTGTCGTTGGGGATATGGTTGTCAGTGACGATAAAGGAACATACACCATGTATTACTCAAAGGGCCACTACAACGAAAAGGAAACCACCAAGTTCTTGCGTATCCATCATGAACTGAACGCCAAGCCTTTGGAGCTTACTCCTGGTCACATGCTCTTTTTGGCTTCAGGCGAATTGCCAGTTCCTGCTCATTCAATCAAGGTTGGCGACGTTCTCAAGACTGCTGGTGGCCCATAAAAAAGTTACTGTTGTTCGCAAGATTTCACGCAAGGGTCTCGCGAATCCATTAACACTTAGTGGATCCATTGTAATTGATGGAGTCGTATCATCCATCCATAGTGAAGAATCTGGATTCGAAGGGTCCGATGCTGGTTGGATCTATCTCTCTGATATCAAGATTTCTCATTGGCACACCTTGATGCATTTCATCCATGCACCTCACCGCATCGTGTGTGGAAGTTTCGTGACTTGCACTGAAAAGTTGACTGAAGATGGTCTAGTTCCTTTTCACCAGTACCTTTATTACCTCCATGATGCTGCTGAACAGAAGCAGTCAGTAGCTCTTGCAGTGCTCATTTTGATGCTTCTTGTGTCACAGACTGCTTTCTTTTTGGTGCTTGAGCTACTCATGCAGTACCCTGTCGTCATCAAATTTGCTGTGATTTGTTTCGTTGTTGGGAAGTGGATCGCCTCCAAGAGCTTCGAGAAGAAGACAAAGGCGAAAGTTGTGTAGATTTATGATGAGGTTACAGCTGTCAGCTCGTCTTGATGTCAGAGGAGTTTAACCCATCCTTGGCTTGTGGTATTTCTCGGAGTTCTTTTGGCCCTTTGATCGCAACCATGTTACGTTAGGAGTTAAATTAATATGTAAGTGCCTTAGCAAAATACTTTATGGATTATTATTCATCGTCTATTGAAATGTGCTACACATTTTTCACTACACCGGCACGTGTGGCTGCCTTAGAAACAGCAAAGCCGATAAAAATCCAATATTTTCAGGGTTGATTATCGGTTGCCCATTATCCTTTGCTCTTTTTGCTGTAAAATCCATGGTAAACGGTCGTTGCTTTGATGGTTTGTAACGCGATCCACCAATATTTATTGTTCACACAGGAGATATATTGTTAAAAAGAAGCAGCTCATCAAACTTTTGCCGTTGTATTGTTCGTTACGATACCACTCCTTTCATGAGCTAACATTTATCGTACCAGCAGCAGCAGCAATCGAGAGCTACTTTCATAGCAGCAGCATGAACAAATGCAAATGCCGCCGTGGATACACACGGCCAAGTCAAAATAGATAAGTAAGGTAAAGAGTGAGAGATGAATTAGCAATACGCATCATTACTTTCGTTTTATCTTCTTTGTCTTCTTGTACTGCCTCGTTCTATAGTCCAACTCCAAATACAATGTCTCTTTTACATTCTCACCAGAAGTTGGATCTACTGTTCTTTCTTCATTCAGTTTGACCTTCCATAAATCGTTAGGATCTCCTTCAACAGGATGCGGATTAGTAGATGATGTGTCACGGAAGAATTCATGTATTTTTTGTCTATCTTTGTCTGATAGTTTGTTTGACTTTTCTAGGAGACTGCCCAGTTCATTCGGTTGAGCGCTGAAATCATGTTGTTGTTGTAATGCATTTGTTTCCACCGCTTCATTTTGTGCAGCACTGGAATGGGCGGACGATGCAGCACTATCCGTCCGCGGCTTTTTATTATTTCTCAAACCTGAAGCGGCCGCATCTTCCAGCAGCTTCGTTCTCCTCTCTGCTTTGGTCATGCCTGCCAACTTTTCTCTTTCGTTCTGAGCTTTTGTCAAACCCTCTACTTCTGATACATCGAGCATTTTCATTTTGGATGCATCGCCTCCAGCTCCCGGTCTTGCAGAATTGAGCATGGCACGTGTAGACCCAGGAACTCTTCTTTGCAGTGGGGTTTGTCCCACGAGAGCAGCAGCACGTCCTCTTCCTGCCATTCCTGCACCTAATCTACCTGCTGTGCCTACTCGTCCTCCTAGTCGACCCAAGCTACCAGATCTGCCGGCCATGCGTCCAGCAGCCCCCATTCTACCAGCTACAGCAGTACCAAGACCTCCAGTAGTAGGTCGCAAAAATGATGAACTGCCTTTATCACCTCCTCTTCCTGCAGTATTGGCAAACCGACCACGCATCCTTCCAGCTACAAGCGGATCATTTGTGGCTCTACCAGCCGTAGGTGCTCCGCTACCTCTACCAGCAGCTCCATTCATGGCAAGACTCCTCTGTTTCTGAATCTGCATCTCCTTCCCTTCCTNCGCTACCTCTACCAGCAGCTCCATTCATGGCAAGACTCCTCTGTTTCTGAATCTGCATCTCCTTCCCTTCCTCTTCAGCACGTTTCTCTTCTACCTCAGCATCTACCTTGAATATAGCTGCGGTCATGTTGGCAGTAAAGTGATGATTTGCATCCACCTCTGGCATGATTGTTTTGATTGTTTCTGGTGACAATAATGAATATCTAAATGGTATGAATGTTGGGCAAGCATCTTTGCAAATCAGTAGCGAATCTATCTGAGCTTTTGTCTCTGTCGTGGACGACTCTGCCTTGGATAACTCTTGCAATCCAGCAGTATGTGTCTCCTTCACAGAGTTTAATATACTTTCGCTAACTTTCCTCAGTTCTTTTTCAGCAGTCTGCCCTCTACACTTTGGATCAGCATAATAATCAACATCTTCAACCTCTTGATCATTTGAACTTTTGAACATGATGCCCTTCAGTATACCACCCACTACCCTCACCCACTTTTCATCATCTTGCTCTGCCAACTCCAACAATTTCCACACAATCGCATCCGTCTTTTTCTTTTCCACTTCCGCTGCATCTTCGTACTTGGAAGACGCTTCAATCATTGCATCCGAATCCAACCCCAACACAGAAAGCAACACACGAAGCTTGACGGGTTTCGCGGCCCGATGAAAGACTTTGCAAATCAATCTTAGAAATTTAGAGGGACTCGATTCGTTGCCGGAGGGTAGAGCCGAAGCTGCAGCTCCGCTTCCGGGTCCCCGGGAGGTTGCGCCTTGGGTGGAAATGAGACGTGTTAGGTCTGTGGAGGTGAAATCGGCTCGGAGGCGTGATTCGATGAGCGAGAGGAAGAGATCGAGATTTTCATCTTGTAGATCCGCATCTTCCATCGTTGATGTTTGTGCAGATGGTCGCCGAGGAGGAGGTGGACGGGGATGGAGAGAGGAGAGAGAAAAACGGAGCTGATGTACCTATTGATACCAAAAGTGATTTTCGGAGGCAAAGGAGGAGAGAGAGAGTAAAGCTGGAGAGCTTAGCCAAGTGCTTATGTCAGCAAGTGCAGTTTAGTAACTGACAGAGAGGGTTTCAAAATATGCTTTACCATACACAGTACCCTGCACATCTTCTCAGATCTATTCTAAGCTTGGTGAACTCAGATGGAGGCTTGGGATAGCTAGACATACTCTTCAATGCCAATTGAACTTATGAGCAAATTATTGAGTTGCGTGAATGTTACTAGATGTTACTCTTTCTGCTTATCTTCTAAAGCCGATCTCTTCTTGGTTAATAAGTAATCTCCTACATTCAGTAAGCGGTTTGAGTACCATAAGTAATCCCAAATATTCAGCAATCCCGTACATCGTAATCGAATGCTGTTCTAATATTTTGAAGTATCTTAAGTTCATCATCTGAGACTTGCTGAAAATGCATCACATATTCATCTCTATGACCAAAGCCCCTTGGCATCTATCTCTTTGAGTAGCCGAAGCAAGATCTCGGCATACAAACATTCATACCAAAGTGTTTAACACAATTTATATTATACAATCGGTTCAATGCAAAGCAAGAACGCCCTGCTGACTGCTAACCCATCCCCAAAAGTTAAAAGATGACACTCAAAAGACGCTTGGATAATCTATCCAAAACCCTACTTTTTACTCTGTGCACTCGCCAAATAATGCCTCTGCATCTTCCAAACCGGAACACTCGTAACATACTCCTCATTCATCCTAGTATCCTTCACCTTAACCTCATACGTCCCCTGCAACATCATCGCCCCCTTATCCGCAGCCGGCTCATACCCCAAAACAGTACATTGAAATATAATCGGACGACTCCTCACAGACGAGGGTTTATCCGGCGGTGTAAATTCTCCCACATTACACAATGCATCACTCCCAATTTCATAAGGTTTGTAATGATGGACATGTCTTTCGGGGATGGAGTTGACAACTCGTCCATCTGTAGTTTTGGTAATATGATATGTCGTTCCCTCGCTTGAGACTACGCGGCCGTTGACAATGGATGGGAAGACTATTTGAATGTCGGGTGAATCGACATTGTACAGTTCAATGATGTCGCCGGGGGTGAACTTCGGTGCAAATGGAGATGGACATTCGCCTGTCTCGTTCATTTCATCGGGTGTGCATGATATGTCGGTGGTCTGTATTGGTGGTGTTTCGGATGCTTCGGGCTGATCAATTCTTGATGTGGTGGCTGCGGCGAATCGTCGACTGTCGTGGATGGAACCGCAGGAGACTAAGGGGTTGAATAGGGCGTTGATGAGCAAGATTCCGAGCGTGGATCGAGCCATTATGTTCTGTTAAGCACAATGGGGTCAATGGATGGAAGTATGATCTCTATTAATTGAGAGAGGCTGGTATGAATGTGATGTTGTGGAGAGTCGGCTTGCGTGCCAAGATCCGTTCCAGTCGTTTCGGCTCATTGCTTTTGAATGCCGCTTCCGCTTCTCTCTTCTCTTCGCGAAGTGACTACAAAATGACCCGATTTGTGACCCCCCAACGTAAAGTCTAACCTGTAAAAACCAGTAAAGAGGCTTTGGATTGGCTGTTTACAGGCCTCTTTGGATTTTGGTGGAACCATGGCGACGCGGCGCAACCGCTTAGCGGAAAGTTTAGGTGAGGGATTAGTGCTGCTAATAATTCAAGACTGCGGTCGGCCTTTGGCAGTGTTAGGCTGTATCTTATATATTGGGCTGCTTGTTGTGTCTGATACTTTTACTCTTGCCGGTCTTATCGTCGAAGTTTCAGCCAGCGATGAGGTCCTGCTGCTTGTTACTGATCAATATCTGAATAGATTCGGTGATCTATCTGTTGATATATTCATAGAATCCCTTTTTTTGCTGCTGCGGATTCTGACTGAAGTGAACATCGTCTGCAGATTCTGACTGAAGTGGCCACTGTCTTTGATTGTCTAACCACACACTGCCCACAACCATACCCCTTTATTCATCACTATCTCACCTCTATCGTTGTTGCTAATCTCAGCTATTTCTTCAGTTATAAATCATCTGAACAGATTTGAACATATCTTCTCCACGCACACAATAAAAGTATTGCCATCATGTCATCACCTGCTCCAGAAGGAGAGAGGCAGCATCAGGGTGAGAACTATTATAACTCCATAGATACATGCGTTCATCATAAGGAATTAGTAACCCAGACATTACTTGCATGTGCAGCTGATGAACAAATGCCACTAATCAATGAGAACCCCATTCTGACGCCGTCAGTCGAAAAAATAGGTTCAGCCAATAATGTTGGATCAAATAGTGATGTACAATCAAAAGATGACACCAAAAGTGTAGCACAAATGCAAGGAAATGGGCCATCAGTTCTGGCAAATGAGATTACGACTGCAGCTATGCGCCCAGTTGAAACTGTTATCGCAGCTGATCAATCTGCCTTGAAAGTCCAGGAGCACAATGTAAACAATTATTCAACTGAAATGAAACAATCTTTGGAGAGGATTGCCGATCCAAAGAGCAATGTGGACGTAGCTGGCGAAATGCAGACGTCGGAAGAATATTCCAAGAGTGAGATTGCAAACCCCAGCCCCAATGTGAATACAGCTACCGCAGCACAGTCGATCGAGACGAAGCTGTCCCGAGAAGAAGTGATGAGTAGGCCCATTCCACGCAAAAGCAGAAAAGGTGCAGCCGCATCTCAGCAGAACTCCGCCGCTGTGGCCGAATCTCTGCCTGTAGAGTCCGAGGAGAAGAAATCAGATAGTGATGATGATGCAAAGAGAGTAGTTAAACGAAATATCGGGTCTCCTGGTTCCAATGTCTCGCACCTCGAAACTGCATCACATACGGCCAAAAGTAAAAGTGCAAAGCAAATAAAGTCAGCCAAGAGAACAACGAAAAGACACGTTGCAGACAGAACAAAACAAGCAAAGAAAGCACGTAAAGTTGACGACACTGGAAAGAAAAAGTCTCGAGCTGAAACAGGGAAGGCACCTTCAAACAACAAACGAAAGACTACAAGAAATATCCAACCCGAGAAGACCTCTCCGAAGCACAAGGCACCAGTCATCCCATCCGAAGATTCAGCCGCAATCGACTTGGTCTCACCCCTACTGAATGATCCGACACTCGTTTCTCGATATGAAAAGAATTTGGTTCAAAATGTGGAGTTCTTCTACCCATCCAAATCCACTGATGCGCACTATGTCAACCATTCTCCGTCAAGCTCATCTGCCAATATTCTCGGCGTGCGTTGCATACACTGTAATGGATATTCTGCCAGTAATCCAAGAGGCAATGACTCAGCAGCTGTCTTTCCAAAGAATATCAAATCGATTGCAGATGCTATAAAATATATTGGACGCATGCATTTAGGTGAGCTCTTTTAGTGTCTACTTTCCTTCTGAAACACATGTGTCCTTATCGATTTACTTCACCAGACCGCGGAAGATGCAGGCACGTCGATCCTAAGATGGCAATTGCAATAAAAGAAAGCAAACCAAACAATAAGTCAAACTATGCTGGGGCAGAAGGATCATATGCCGAGGGTGTGAACGGAAAAATTAGCCTTGAAAAATACTGTCTCGATGTTGCGTTCGAGTACGGATTAACCAATCATGAAGTGGAGGGAGTGTTATGGGATGGCAAGGCAGGCACTCCATCTATTCTTGGGTCGCAGGTAGAGGAATCTCCGGAACAACAAGTCATTATTCAACCAGCGAACGATAACGAAGGCATTCACCAAATTGCTCCACTTCCACCAGCTCTCAATACAGAGCAATGCTCGTCTATCGATTCGACGATGGGAGCACCCTTAACAGCAGGTGTTTCCGAGGTCAAACCACCAGACGCAACTAGTGATGCAGCAACTCTGCCGAAAGGTGGCGATTTGCACAGGCTGTCTTCTCCTACGCCCGATGACACGCATTCGTCAATCGACAAAGCAGACACTTCGTCACACGGCAGTCGGGACCCATCACTGGTCATCGATTTGATTCCTAAAGGAAACGGACCTTTGAAGCTCTGTGAGTGCACGTAACTTTGACTATACCTTTCCTCAATACTCTACTGATACAAGTTGCTTTCAACTGCATCAACAAAGCCGACTACAACAATTTGCTCGTTCGCAACTGTGAATTCTTCTACCCAGCCAAGTCTCATATGAACTACAAGAACCTTTCTGGCTCAAAGAACACTTCGAACATGAGCGAGTTCCGCATTGGACTTCGATGCATTCACTGCAAGGACAACCCAACGCACACAATCGCCGCGGCCTTCTTCCCAAGCGCAATCAGCACCATTTCGTCGGGGCTAGGCACCATCGGCTCTCGTCACTTTGGTCTAGGCAACTGCCCCAACGTCCACCCCAATCTTGTGCGTCAATTGGCCGAGACAAAGGATAGCTCATCGGACCAATCCAGGTATCCATATTGCTCTTAACTTGTTCTTAACTTAGCATTTCTCTCACCTCCTCCGCCTCCCCCTCTCACCTCTTGCCAGATCACTAGGTCACATTGGACTTAATGCTTACTGCAAAAACCTCGCGAAGCAGTATGGCATCTACGATGACGAAGTGTCAGGCGTCTGTTGGAATGATGGAAAGGAACCGCCCCATGCATCGTCTGCTGAAACAGCGCTTCAGTCTGGGGCTTCATCTACAACTAGACGACTCTCACCACGTGATCGAAAATCACCTCCTAGAAATGATGGTTGCATTTATTACTCAGACGATGCCGAGTTGTTTGACGAAATCAATCCCGAACGCAAGGCAGCTGCAGATGATGCAATTGCTCCTCAAGGTGCCGCCGCCGCTAGAAACGCATCAAGACGGTCAACGCGTAACAGGAAAGCTCCCGATAGAATCGATCCTTATGTTTCACTTAACGACAATAATGATGAGTCGTTTATAGAAGACCTTGAGACCAAGCGCAAATCAAACGTTCTTGACACCCAAAATAATGAACCTAAAAGAAGGAAGAGGGGCAGAAAGCGAGCAACTAACGACTCTGAACCAAGCATTGCTTCCAGCAGTGCTGCTGCATCTTTGTCGTCGGCGCCAGCTCAACCATCCAAACAACGAGTTAAGCCCAAGTCGTCGTTCAGCACGGGTCTAGATCCAAAAGTTCTCGATCGTCTGCAACCACAAGAGCAAGGGTACTGTGAAGAAAGTGCCTATCGCTTTCACAACCCACCCTTTCCGGAAAATAGGCAGCAGCAGCAGCTGGCTATCGTCCGGGAGGACAAGATCCCTGGCGACATGAAGCCAATCGAAAGCATCAAACTTGCGCCACTGCCGTTGCCTTCCGATTGCGACCTTGATCCTAATTCGCTCCGTCAATCGGACCACTGTACCTGGTCATTCGACGAAAAATTACGTGTGTTGTTGGCAGATTTTCTGGCTCCGGCAGACAAACACAATGGCAAAATTGTTGTGACTCACGAAGACAAAGAATTTTTATTCAGCATGATGCAACGTGACGATATCACTGTCATTTCGGAGGGTCTCGCGGGCAAAATAATAAAATCATCCTTATTCGAGCAAGATTACATCAAGACCTGCATTGGCTCACAATACCATCATAAAGTGAAAGAATTCCGAAAGACCGAGGCCAAACCTAGCGGCTGCATCATTACTGGTGAAACGGATGGACTGTATGACGAAACAAAGTGGCATTCTATGACCTTCAATGATTACTTCGCTTATCTCGAAGTTAAACAACAGCAAGCTCAAAATGACGAGGACACCCAACCAGGTTCTATAAAGAAAACATTCAGTTTTTTAGACTGTGATGGCCATGACGTTACGATCGATCCAACTGAATCTGTCCTTGTAAGTTTGTTTTGATCTGCTGACCTTTTCCTTCTATTCTGTCAACTCAATGGCTTTATCTTTTTCAGTACATGCTCGATTTGGATATGATCAAGATGCTTCCTCGCGCATACAATGAGTTTAGAGAGGAGTTCAAGATACCGGAGATCCTTCCCGGTGGAAAGCATTGTATGATGAATTCAGTCAATACGAATGGCCGGCCGTTTATGGGCCCAAACATTTATATGACACCTCGTGAGTAATGCAAAATTTTGCTTGACTGCTCATGCATTTCTTGCTTAAGTATTACATCTTACAATGGTTTGTGTTATCAGCCTCATCATTCACGCAGTTCCACCAAGATGGCCATGGCACTGTCGATTCTGGGCATTTGTGCTGCAGAGGTTACAATGAGGTAGTCATGCTGCGGAGGCTTCCGGAAAGGCACAAGCTTCATGCACTTCATTTACTCAATGGCACGTCTTCTTCCAGTGGCAGCTTCTTGTATGGCAAGCCACATGATTTGGTGCGTAGTAAAGTTTTCTTGCCAAGCTTGCGAAAGTACCGACATTCATAAGTTTGGTTTTTAGCAACATGCGCCACTATGGCCTACAAACGAAGCAATCGAAGAATGCAAGAAGATGGGGTAAGTCACTCTGCATATGTTCTTTAACACCCTTTTGACAATATGACACTCATCTCCGGATTCAACATCAGGTACTGTCCATCGGTATTTATCCTAAAACCAGGCCAGCTTGTGCACATTAACAAAGGCCGCCTCCACGCATTCCGCAAGCTATCTGCTTCATCACTCAGAGAAGACGATTGTCATCACTGTCTCCGCGAAGACATATCACCGTCACTAGATGGCAAAAACTTGACTTGCTTTAGTGTTGCATGGGACTGGATGTTTAAAGGTGTCACAGATGAAGGCATCAACCGAGAAGTTTCAAGCATATTGGAGTGTGCGAGGCTGAACCAAAAGCAGCATGTTCAGTCATTGGCCATTCCCGAGGTCAGTCTATCTTATTGTTCTCTAGTCCATTTCTAATGTCAGATCTATCAGCAACAGCGAGATCTTGGTCGAGATGTGAACTCAAAGCTTTCTTGAAACATCAATCTAACATTTTCATGTGATTGCTCATCAGACTGCTCTGCTATTTCTAGCACGTGATCAGCTGGGTCTATTGAACGTGAAAGATGAAAGTGATGACTTCAAATCCGAGGCCATGAATGTTTTACGAGGCATCCTTCCATCCCTTCAGCACGTTGTCCATCGACACAAAATGGCGGAAGAGGCCTCTAAGATGTGGAAGAAAGGGGGCAAACATAAAAAGGTTTCGATTGATACGAAGCCCAACACAGCTCAAAACCCTGGTGCGTTCAGCCGGAGTGTGTGTGTACACTTCTCTTATTGATAATTTTTCACTTGCTTCTGCATTTCTCCACAGATTCATTTTCATTGGATCCTCACGGCAACTCCGATTTCATTTGCAAGTTCTGTTCCGACGAGCTGTCGAATTTATACATGCATTGCGAAGGTTGTGAACGTCTTCTCAACAAAGACTTCAATATTTGCACGACTTGTCACGCAGATGAGAAGTACAAAACACAGATGAGAATGCATCCGTTCAACAAAAAAATGAAGAGTACTCTCAATCACACAGGCAAAATGAATTTCCAGAGGCGCTCGCATTGTCCATGTCACAACGGCCCGCAGTGTGATACCTGTTTATACTGCATCGGTTGTTCGTGCACCTGTCACCAGCACTTTACCCTTCACTATCGGTTCATGACAATGCAAGAGGAGATGCGATTACTCCAAGATGTGGTGAATGCTGTTGGCAACACTGCATTACCGACATCGCTTGAAACCATAGTCAGGCTCTTCTCATTGATGCCTCGCGACTCGCATGTGCCTGCCGAAGCCTTGACCATTGGTGCAACAGCCAGCAAAGACGAAACTGCCGAAAACGATGCGACAGAAGTTACGGCAGCTAATGACGACGATATGGCTGAAGGTACTATTGTTGCAGATACATGCGAATTATCTCAAGACGCTGGTGATGCAATAGGCTTGGCTTCAGATAATGTAAGTTAACTGCAGACGGCGTATGTCCAGTATCAAATGACCAATTGGGTTCGCTCACAAAAGGCTCTCGTGTAATGATTCGTCTCAAATCCCACTCCGATGATTGGAACGCAGAAGTTTTGAAATTTGGATCTGGTAGAAAAGAAGGGCAGTTTCAGATTCGTTATGAGGGTCAAAAGAAGTCAGTGAAGGGGGTATGGGTGAAGCGAACAGACATTACTGGAATTCTTGATGCATAGCACCACCACAAACCTAACATTATTAGTCAAACTGTATTTCATTCTACATTGCATAGAGGAGTACATCGATTTGTCATTGCTCCCAAGTAAGTCCTGTAGATAGTTTGTAGTATTCAGGTAACGAAGAGCCTTCCTCTTTTCTGGTATAATACCTGTAAAAATCGGTGAAATCAATCTCTTCTCTCAACTCCAAACTCATAACTCATCACGCCCATCACTACCTCTGTTAGGAGGCTCAGGAGTGTCCTTAACCAAATATGTCTCAGCCTGTCTTAGGAATCGGAAGATCTTAATTGAACGTGAATCGAGTGTCTTGAATAGAATAATTATTTAAATATGTAAACAGTAGAAAACAGTGAACCGGACTAGGTACTCCTACTGCTTCTCAACAACCTCCGCACTCCGCATTCACATTTATCATGTTCAATTGCAATTCAGCACTATTACTGTCAGCACTCCTAGTGTACCCCCACCACTGCAACTCTCTTGCGCAGAGTCCTCGGTCTCGACGTGATTTTGTGGTCGATTCCGTAGCATCTGTTTCAACTATAGCTGGAGTTGGAGCGACATTTCCTAATCTCTCTATTGCAAGTGACGAGATTACTGTCGCTACACCAGAGCAGCTGGCTCTCCCACCGATTGGTATAGGAGCTTGGGCATGGGGTGACAACATTTTCTGGGGATATGACAAGAAGGTGAGTTGCCTTATACATATTGAACATCTACACATGATGGCTTATGGCTCTGACTCATCATACTGGCGATAGAATGATGATGAGCTCAAAGAGGTATTCGAATATGCTCTGAATAAGAATCTAGCATTCTTTGACACTGCCGAGCTGTATGGATTGGGAAGATCTGAGGAGTTATGCGGCAAGTTTAGAGATGAACTCTGCAAAACCAAAGAAGAACGTGACAAGGTACTCATTGCATCCAAGTTTGCAGCGTTGCCCTGGAGGACAAAAAGTGAGGATGTTGTTAAAGCATGTAAAGCTAGTGTTAAGAGGCTTGGGTAAGCTTGGTGCATGAAACCTTCTTCCTTGGTCTTTTTTGCTTACTTCGATGCTTCTTTTTTCAGAGGTAACCCAATTGACTTGTACCAAATTCACTTCCCTGGAGCGTGGTCAAATGAGGAGTATTGGGATGGAATCGCAGATGCATACGATCAAGGTTTGATAAAAGCAATAGGTGAGTTCATAGCTCTGTGTTACATATCTTATTGATAACCTTGCTCACCAAACAGTTGCCGTCATTGTCATCGTTGGCGTCAATAGGAGTTAGTAACTATGGGGTAGATGCATTGCGAGCTTGTCACGCCAAACTCAATGAACGTGGTATCAAATTAGCAACCAATCAAATCCAAATGTCGTTACTATATCGTTGGCCGATTGAGAACGGATTACTTGATGCGTGTAAAGAGCTTGATGTGAAGGTGCTGTCATACTCGCCCCTTGCACTCGGATTTCTAACGGGCAAGTACAACAAATCAAACTTTCCATCTGGGCCTAGATCAAAAATTGCAGAAGAGCTTGTCAAGGATGATGCATTTGAGGATCTGCTGAGTACAATGAATGGAATTGCGAGCAAGCACGATGCATCACTATCACAAGTAGCACTGAACTGGGCAAGGGCAAAAGGTACGATTCCTATCCCAGGCGCCCGCAACCTAAAACAGGTAAAGCAAAACATTGCATGTTTAGATTGGTCGTTGGCTGCCGATGAGATGAAATTACTTGATGAAGCATCATCCAAGGTTACTGGATTCGTTACACCAGATAAGAACCCATTTCCCAGGGAAGATCGTAACACTGGGCTGAAGATGTATGACTCTTAAGTTAAGTATCATCCCTAAATAAACACATCCTATTCCATTACTGCGTTCAATTACGCACTACGTCTGCGCAAGCTCGTGAACGCAAACATAGATAACCCTGCAATAGCCATCAAAACAAAGGCTTCTTTGTGCTCAGAATACCAAGGCGAATCATTATCGGCAGCTGAATCAAATTCCTTGACCTGAGGTGGCTTTTGTGAGAATGAAACAGACTTTTTAACACTTGGTCTGTCAGTGCTTTTATCACTCAGCACACTTTTTAGAACTGGTGGGGTGCTCGGTTCCTCTGGAGTATCAGTATTGTTTGTTTCACTGTTTTGCTCATGGTCAGCGGATTGATCTTCTGTTGATGTAGAAGAGATTGCATCACTTGCAACACCATTTACTTTCTCGGCAGCAGCAATCGTTGAATCTTTAGATGTGGGTGAAAACATTGCTTGAGCTCTTCTCTTCTCTAGCTTTTTCATTTCCTTTTTCTTCTCGTGGCAGTCATTCATTAGACGTCGGACTTCCTTCATTTGTGATGTTAATCCTTTCAGAGAAGCCGATTCCTCCTTGCTAATATCACTCTCTGGTTTCGATTTAATGTCTCCAATATATCCCATTGCCACAATCTTTGCCTTCTTCAAGACAGCAGCAGCACCTTCCTGATCATCCCGCTCAATACATGATGATGCAATGACCAAATAGCTCTTGACTCTCCATTCACCAAATAACTTGGCGTCAATTGTGCCCTCCTTGTTTAAGATTGTATGTATTTTCATCCCTCGTTTTGCGAGCAGTGCATCACATAGTATTAATGCATTTTGTGCGAATCGCGTTGCTTCTTCCCATTTCTTGAGTTTGATACAACTTCATGCACAAATACGGTAGAATTGCAATATGCTGAGCAAACAACCACGACATGCATCTATTAATGAATCAGAAACGTACAACTTACCAAGTAGCTGCATTATTTGAACAAGTAACCATGGTAACAACCAAATCAGCACGAACTTCATTCGTCGAAGAATGATCATGCTGAGTATCCCTGACAGCCTCCAAAGCTCCAGCATACGAATTCAAAGCCAAACTGTAATCTTTCTGCTTAGAAAAGTATTCTGTAGCCTTTAACTTTTGACTCTGAGCCAATTCCACTTTCTCATAGGCATCCATTTCACTTGGTGTATGTTTTCGTACCACTCGCGGTGGAGGTGAAATGATATGACATGTAACGTTGGCTCTGCCGCGGAGACGCCACGAGGATAGGGCTATCGAGTACTTTATGCGTGGCAACTTTCTAGATTTTGATGCAGAAGGCAGTATGGTTACTTGTTTGACTCGTCCTCGTCCGTAAGAACAGATTACATCATCGCCGACATGTGGTGGAACTGATGGGTAGTTTGTAGATGTGTACATCATGATTGGCTTGTTTGGTCGTGATGAAGGTCTAGCTATGCTCTCCCACTCGAGAAGCTGTACCTCCTTGATGTTATCATCGTTTCGAGTGCGCAAGACGATGCCTCTTCCGTATGGAGTTTGAACGATTGCTTGATCTGTATCTTCTGGTTGGATTTTGTTCATTCCGGAATCGTAGATGTGTGCCGCGTTTAGAGAGCTTTGCCCTAGATATGCAGCCATCGTTCAAATCAATTTGTACGTCACAGGTTTGTTTGATTGCAAGTGGGACAGCTTGCAATTTGATTTGCTTTTTGATTCGGAGGGAAGGGAGAGGAGAGGTAAGAACCCGATCTTTTCAACTGTGTGAATGCGCATCTTGCAATTTGATTTGCATCTTGATTTGTTGGTGGAGTGGTGGTGGAGGGTAGGGACGGGAGGAGGGAGGAAGGAGGACGAAATCCTGTTTCCATGCCCGCGGGCCTTGATCCGCACCCCGAAATTCTAAAAGATACCTTTAAATCGATAAAAGATACCTTTTAGAACGCCC
>JALLPI010000601.1:0-17319 GCA_036939935.1 Cyclotella atomus | reverse complement strand
GCCAGTACTTACGCTTGGCCCAAAGACTCATAATTGCAATCACTCGTTCCGTGGAAAGGTGAGTCATGCGTAAAAGCTGGGACTCAACACTAATAACATGATACATCTATCAACAAGACACAAGATCTATTACATCAAAAGACTTCTGCCTTCAGCTGTTCTCACTTCTGACGCTACTCCAGGTTGCATTACTCTCTCTGGAGCCAAAGTCTGGTCAACAATAGCGTCTATATCAGTGCCTTCAATAGAAAGTTCTACCTCTTGAACTGCCTCGCCTAGTGCCCGTACTTCCTCAATTGCCACCGACTCTTCGTCTGTTTGTAAGGAAGACACATGGTGGGTTAGTTACAGTATCTAACTACATGAGTATCATGTCATTGCCAGTACTTACGCTTGGCCCAAAGACTCATAATTGCAATCACTCGTTCCGTGGATACTTCTTGCGCCCTGCCAAAACGTTTATTTGCAAGCTTATGCAGTTCTGATTTCAGTGTTTTACTTGCGAGATGACTTTCTTTTGCCTTGATGACTGTTGTATGAGACACTTGAGGCAAGGCATCTAACTTAACCTTTAATTCCTGAACAAGCTTTGGTATTCTCTTTTTCGTTGCAACATTGATAGCAGTTGAGATATCAGTCCTTTTCTCCCAAGCTGGAACAATACAAGTAACGGTATGAGACAAGAATAGGAAAACATACAGCATCGATCTATCATTCTAACCTGATAGAGCCTTGGCTCGTCGTTTACTGCAGTGTTTCTCGAGCTGAATCCCAACACAGTGCATGTAGACAAAACTTTCAATACCTTCCAACCGCTGTTCGTACTCACTCAAGAGCTTTAATATTCTCGATATGAGGATGTTCGCTTGGTTGTCACGTTTCTTTAGGTACCGCCGAGCCACTTCTCCACAGTTGCGTCTTCGCTGGTTCTGATCGTCATGCAAATATTGGGTTATAGCCGAAATCAAAACAACAGTTAAAGTGAAATCTCGTGTAACTTACTTTTGATTCATCATTCTGGCCAAGCCATCCACCTTTATCACTCGTCGAGATTCCAACTGCAGATAAAACCCTAGTGGATGGGAAAGATATTCCGTAGTTTTCTTGTTCCGAGATCAGCCTACCACTAAATACAGTTGATATTGCTGCCCAGAACTCAAGTCTTGATCGAGCAATCAGCAAATGATTATCATTGCTTCGAATGAAGCACGCAGCGAGGGCTTCTGCGGTCTGACGGCACCTAGTAACGTTTTCGCGCAGTGTAATGGCAAACTTGCGCACATGACGCAATTCACGGGAAGTCTCATCCATTTGTACTTCAGCATCTTCAACACCAGCTGCCTCCATTATCGCAAGTGCAGTTTCAGCATTCCATCGGCCAACTCGTTGATTTGCCGCGCGAAGAGCATTCTGTCGTCGTAATTCAACACTGGCATAGTCAATATCTTCACCTTGATTAGCCCCTAAATCCAATATTCTCTTCACAAGTTCGATCTCTGCATCGTTGGCTTTTGATTCGTCTTCTTCATAATGCCTCTCTTTCATAGCAAGTGCAGTGTCAGCATCGATGCTCAGTGTCTGTCTCAGAGCTGTTGCCGCTGCGTGAACATTGGATGCTTGCTTCACTTCTTGTTTAAGATACCACCATGCCATTCTGGCAGTCCGCAACGGGCATGCTTTGCACAGTGACGTAATTGAATACTTCAGCATCCTTTCGTGAGTCAAAACTCGAGTCTGAAGTGCTCTAGATTGTGTAGTATTCAAGCTGTACATTCCCTCCTCAGATGTAGCGTCCGAGTCGAGGGTTCTTTCTTCTCCAGGTCCGGTTATATGCTTCGCAATATTTGATGTCAAAGCTCTAAACGATGACGTCCAATCATCCCTCTGACTATAGCTCCAGTTTCCTCGACGACTGCTTGAGACCGAAGCCATCTCACTAAGTTCATGAAGCTGATTAATTGCATCTCTTTCACCCGATGACATTGCATTATGAAATGAGTAAGATTTGGCAAAGGTCAATGGCATCTAACACAAAAAGAACTCACCTGTATTCCTTAAACGCTGGGACAACGGAGTTCAAATCAGCATAGTAAGAATTCATCATTGCCTTCAAAGTAGCCAAGCAAGGTCTAGCACGGTCAACTTTTTCTCTAGCAAGAATCCTTAAACCATCATCTACAGCAGACTTGCGCAACTTTCTAAAAGGCTGGTTCTTTTTGCTGCATTTGATCTGATCACCAATGTGAGCCGTTTCAAGATCCTTTTCTACCGAAAACAGATTAGACAGTGATATTGCAAATCGTTTCCAGCATTGTCCGACGTAAGCTTCATCTTTGGCAAGGGCGTGCACCTTCGTCATAGCGACAGTGGTGCATCTGATATGAGAAGCAATAAGATCCCTTTCTGCCTCCAACAATTCAGAGTGGGTAGCAATAGCAGATGATGACATTTGAAAGCCTGCGAAATCATCTTCAAGAGATGCGACGGACATATTTTCGTTGCACCCTTTAATTCCGGTAGCACCAGATGCACACATCTTGGAAAAGCTAAGCTTCTCACTGTCTTTTTTATCCACTGCTGTCTCACTTCCAAAACACGTGAACGGATTCTCCAGAAAGTTATCAAACAAACTCCTGTTGCATCCATCCTCTCTATCCCCGCCCAGTATCGAAAACAAATTGAACGGCGATCCCAAACCGGAAGCTCTGCACGGATTGAGGCTCATTCTTCCCATTCTTGATGGTTCTTTCAACAAGTCAGTGTGCCTAAACAGAAAAGTCTCCACAGCCTCAGACTCAGATACATCCACTCTACCCAGCAGCAGCAATTCACCATTCCCTCTGACTCCATTGAAAATATCACTAAGCCAATTGGCGAGTATTGAAGTTTCAACCCTTTCATTTCCATCCATCTTGTCTTCCAAATATCCAATAGACTGCGATGTAACATTACCATCTGGTGGCATCTTTCTACTGCCTTCACTAACAGTCGTTTTGGAGCTCACTGATGCATCATCTTCGTCTTCTTTCGAGGTATCAAACCACAATGCCAAAGACAATAACGGAACTAGCATGGCACCATGATACTCTGCTCTCAAAGCTCTTTCCAACCACACAAAATCCTGTAATGATCGTGTAGTGGTAGCCGCAGTGTAACTACTTTGCCTTATTTCTTCGTTTCTTTTGACAGTCGGAAGTCGAACCAAATTGATTTTGTACTTATATCTTCCTTCATCCATGTCCCAATTGGGTGCTTCCACGGATACTTCCCATCTGGGTTGATAACTGGAGGGAAGATGGGCACGGCCAAATGGACGAGAGAGCGAGGATCGTATTCTGTCGTCTGATTGGGAGTTTAGCACTGGAAATTGCTGTTGATAGAACAAGAAGGGGAGTTAACAATTTGTTAATGAAGCCATATAAAAATAATAGATGTGCAATACGAAACTAACCCTTCCTCGAATACCAGGACTGCCAGGTAAATCATTCAAACTTTCAATGTACTGCACTGAATTCATGGCAGTGCTTGCATTAGAGACCATACTCCAACCACTACGTGTTATGGGCATGGCAGCCGGAGGACCAGATGGCATGCCAGTGAATAGATCCGTTTGTTGCTGCTGCTGCTGTGACTGCCTTTGTGAAACATTCTGTTGATTAAATGATTGTTGAGACAGCCTGGTACCATAACTCTCTTTACTTGCAGGAGAAACACCCCCTCCATTAATGGAGTGGGTGTTGCTTCCCACACGTTTCATATGAGATATTTGTCTTTGTTGCAATGCATTTGTCTTCTTGTGTTCAAAAAGTGCGCTGACTGACGAATTATTTGATTGATATGTTGACGCATTGGAGGTTGAGGCAGTAGTTATTGTCTGTGAAGAAGTCGCGTTTGATTGTCGTTGCGACTGCGGTGGATTCTTTTGTGGAGGTGGAATGGAGAGTGCCTTGGATGGGATAGAGTTAGCTCCCACTGCTCCTTCTGGATGTGTCTCGATTAGAGGTTGCTCTGCATCTGCTTTACTTTTCTTTTTGCGACCAAATTTACTCTTGCTTTCTTTGATTGTAGATGACGGCTCTGCACTTATAACTGGTGCAGAATGATCATTTGTTTGATTACTTTCTTCAGTTGAGACCGATTTTGATCCCTTCTTCTTTCGTAGAAACGGCATTGTTGTACTTTGCTTTAGTCCCAAGAATGAGGTCAGTGCTACTTATGTGATCAAGTTTTCAAATCACTTGTCTTCCGTCTTCCGGCGACTACTATTCTTCACAAGTAGAAATGATCTTGAGGAGATCCAATTACTTATCCACCGGCCAACCCTTGACTCCTTTTCGATTGAGGCCACAATCTTTCTCTAGCTCTCTAGAGCAGCCGTCCAACGCCACATAATGGCATTCGCATGCACGGGGACGCTCGCTAGAGCATATGAAGCCGACGATGGGGACGGATGCGGGTTGGTGTTGGTGTGGCGGGAGAAGCCCGGGAAGACTCAAATCGGAATCCGGAGAATCTTGTAAAAGGAGTGCCAACGCAAGCAAGAAAGGTATCAGGATACCTTTGAAAATTTGAATTGTGATGCCAACAATCGAATGTGAGCTGGGGCACGATGGGGGGGGGGGGGGGAGTGGGAACAACTAACACACAGTGTATCTGAAGGTGGGTGAAGGACTCTAGATACATTATCAACAGAGAGCATCGTGTAAGGACCAAAAACCACCTGATCTCATTGTCTTTCATGCTCATAGTTTCATGCCATGGTGTATAAAAAGGTTGCACCAAAGAGAAAATCAGTTCGGAAACGTTTGCGGACACTTGCACAGATCTCGGTTCTGCTCCAATGTTGTACATCGAATGCTGCACAATATACCCCGAGAAAATGTCCATCAAGGCTAGCAGCAGCAAATGTACTTGTAATAACCTCGTGGTCTGATCTCAAACACTTACTGGAGACAGCCACAACTGAAGTAGTGCTGCCTTCTTTTCAAATAGCCAAGTCAGCCGATGAACCGCCAGCACTTCTAAACCATGCAATAACAATCTCATGTGTGGCTGGGGGAGCATGCATACTCAAGTCAAGAGGAGATGGTGGCGCAGGCACCTTTCTCGAAATAAGAGGAGAGCACGCCAATGTGAGATTACAAGGTATCACATTCCAGAATGCATCAGAGAGTGCAATTGTAGTAGCCAAACTTGCGGGTTCTTTGGTTGACGATGGAGAGCAAATGATTTGTGAATCCAACTTTATGGGGTAAGCATTGCGTACTTGTTATGTTTGATAGCTTCAACTTCATTGACGAAACTCTAACATGCACATCGCAGAAACAACGGCCATCCAGGACCTGCAATCAGAACCCATTCCACAACAAAGATACACATCGAATCATGTACATTTACACAGAATCTTTTTGTAAGCCGCGCAACCAACAAGAATCAATATTGTGCGGGAGGAGGTGCTATCTGCAATGAAGGAGAGATGAGTGTGTTGTTTTCTACGTTTGATGATAACTCAGCTCAGGTAGGTCATTATTTGTTCTGGAGGCAGGTACCAATCTTTATGTAGAAGTGTACTCATCATCATCCGACGATTGTTCAAGATTGGAGTCATCTACGCTGGGCAAAAATCACATCTTGTATTGTCACAAAATACTTTCATGCTTGGAGATAACCAGGAAGAATCGACAGCAATTTATGTGTTCACTGATGACTCAAGTAACTTGATTGACGAAGGAGGCAACAGAGGATACAATAATTACTCTGCTGACAAAAAGTTTGCAACGTATTGCAATGGAATCTATGTGAATAACGAAGATGAATGTGTGGACTTCATCGAACAGCCATTGCAGCAATTTGAGATTGATCCCATGGAATACACGAGTTCTCAAAACACATGCACTAATACAAAAGGCGTTTTTCTAAACCATCTCGGTGACTTGAAAAGGTGTCTGTGGCTGTTGAATGATTCGAGGCGTAGCTTAAACTGCAATGGATTGTCAGAGCTAGGACGAATGTGTAGAAAGTCTTGCCTAGAAGACTGCAGCAAACCTATACCTTCTAACAACGAGGATGAGACAACAACGAGAAAGAGCAGAAGGCAACGCAAGAAGGAAAAGATAATGAAGAGGAGGCAGCGCGAACGAGAAGAAAAGGGACCGACTAACAAACCTACACAACGTCCTTCATCGAAGGAACCTACCAACAAACCTACACGCCCACCGTCAGCACACCCATCTGCCCCAAACTATCATTCATTGTCACCTAAGCCAACAATAAAACCGCATAAGAACAAGCACCGCGACATAATATTTTACGTCATTGGAGATGCACCATACAAAGTGAGCGAGCTAGATCCCATCACTGGATTCCCTCTTCAAGTGAGGGGCATTCCAAATGATGCAGAGTTTGTTATTCACGTAGGAGACATATTATCAGCCAAGGAGAGCGAGTGCCATTTATCATGGTATCAGCAAGTTTCATCTATTTTAAGATCTTCCAACGCTCCTGTGTTCATTACGCCCGGTGACAATGATTGGCTTGGTAAGTACACTTTCACTTTCCTTCAGCATCGGCTTGTGTATTGTCATTGCCCATCTCATACATTACTATTAAACTCCAGACTGTGAACCATACATAGGAGCAAAAGTGGCCTTAAATCAGTGGCAAAGCACTTTTGATAGCTTCCATTCATCATGGTCTCCTCACAAATTCGATGTACAGCACCAGCCCACAATAAGAGAAAACATGTCATTTGTACACAACGGTGTCTTGTTTCTCATTCTTCACCTTGTCAGTGACTACTATGACATCGAAAGTGAACGGCAACTAAGGCATCGAAGTCAACTTGAATGGGCAAATGATTTGATAGAAGCCCATAAATCGAACATTGATGCATTGGTTATCATTGGTCATTCGCCTCCATCTACTTTGAATAGGGACTTCTTCTCAGCGAGGTATGGTGGCATATCAATGAAAATAAAAGAACTGGACATACCTGTACTGTATATCCATGGCAGTGGTCACAAGTTTGTGGAAGAAGAGAACTTCAACTCACTTGACAATTTCTTAAGGATACAAGTTCCAGGCAGGCATGCAAATCCAGTACGAGTCTCATTTGATGAATCAAAACGATTCTACTTTGACTTTAATGATGATACGATTGTTCCACAGTGTTGTGCAGATGGTTGGCCTAGAACTGGCTGGGTAGACAGATAATTTACACTAGTAACATTATTAGAGTTCAGACTCTAATCCAACACCACGAATTGCATGGTGCTCAGCTGAAACTTTACCTCTCAGATGTGCTCGGGAAGGCCCTACAGCATCACGGCCTTGGCTTCAGCAGCACGCTGTTCTACATCTTCTTCCATCTTTCCCCCCGTTTTCTTCCACTGACAACATTTTGCATTCGACCTTCCCAGTTCTTTGCTACAATAAGTGCAGTAGTGCTTGGTATCATGGCACTAATTTAGACACCACAAATGATAGCCGCAAGCATAATGTTAGTAACGCATTCAACCAAAGATAGAATGCAATCATTTATAAAAAATACACAGCACTTACATCCTTCCAAAATAGAGGAAGCCAAGCAATGGGGAAACACAGCACGAGCAACGCGCAGATCCATAGACATGTACTCAACCCAAACACACGAACCACTGTAGTCTCGCAGGCAGTATTGCAATTCTCACACCTGACACAAACAGGTTCATTTGCAGTACTCAACGCCTCCAACTTTTGGGGCTGACGCACTCTAATTGTTTTTATTGGAGCTTCATTATTGTCATCAAAGTCGGATGGTTCATATTCCAATGCAGGATTGTGCAGAGGAGATTCGCCAGAAGTTTCATCTGCACCTTCTGGAGGCACATTCTGTTGTTCAACAGTAGGGCCAGTAGGATTATACTCAAGACCATCCGCAACTGACGAGTCTTTCTGAGGAGAATCGCCGGCATTAATGTTTCCGATGAACTCTTCTTCGCCGTCCGCGAGAAGCGGCTCAGTAAGCGCCGAATCTGGTATCATGGTGGCTTGAAATCTAGTATCTGGTCGATGAAGGTGCTGTTAGATAGGTCTTGTGTTAGCGTTCAGAGCCATCACCAAGCAGAGCAAAGAGCAAAGAGCAACTGAGGGACGAGGCGAGGGACGCGAGGGAAAGAAGAACCCCATTTATGAGATCACGCCACCCCGCGCCCCACTTACAGCCTGGACAACGTTGTAAAAATGCACTGACGTCTGCGGTTCTTCGCGCCCCAGTCAAGTGGAATAGGCACGAGATGTGGGGCGCCATGGGCATGGGCGGGACTGCCAGCCGCCAACTGCCCACCTGCCCTCACCCCTCACCTGCCACAATCAAACAATCTCGTATCGTCGAGATTGCTGGTCTATCAAGAGAGAGTACGACCCAACACCCGTCCCACTCTGGTGGTCGATTATTGACCACATAATCTTCTTCTCATGAGCTCTTCGTCCTATCCCGATAACGATATGATCTGTCTTGGATTCAACTCTCCAACGGGCACGTCCCTCCGTCAAAGCTCGTGTACTCTCCTCCACAAAATGAGTACAAATTGTTCATCGACAGCGCTGGAAGATTCAGTGAGCTATTTAGTCCAAGAAAAGGACGCAATTGAAGTTTTTGAGAGTGATGATGCAGTGCTGCTGCATTGTCGCAGTAACGTCGACAACGATAGTCAAATCTTTGGCTTTTCCACCACAGTTGCATCAGTGCAGGTGATAAAATTTGAGCCAAACATTGATGATGTCATGAATGGAATGAATCAAAGCTGCTGCTGTCACCATCCAAGGAAAGACTGGAGACGAAAAAAGTTCGAGGTACCCACAATCACACCATCTACAAAGAACGAGTTGACTTTTATTGATTTGACAAAGATTCAACAGGGAAGGAGACAGCAAGATGTATATCCAAGTTTTGACACTCCTGGAAAAGTATTCCATTTACTTAGGTCCATATTGACTTGCTCATCAGGGCTACACTGTGCTTCGCCTTGGTATGGATCGTCGTCTTGCAGTCATGATAAATCCGTAGCTTTGCTAGTCAAAAGACCGGCCACGTTAGATGGGAACAGCAACTGGGATGAACTAGAAATGAAGGAGCTGAATGAACTGATCAATTTTCGCACAGGGGATGCTGCACCGAGCTATTACTTACATTCAACAACTAAGCTAGTGGCTGACCATGCTGAAACTAAAAAAGCATCGGACGGAGAGTTGACATCCATCATAGACATGTTTCAAAGTGAAACGAAATCTGATACAATGCTACTTGTGTTTAGACAACTTCCACCTCGAGAAGTATTGACTGTTGATGAACCAAAGCATGAGGGTTGCGCATGTGACGTGAATGAAAGACGAGTGTATTCTGGATGCCTATGGGAAAGATACACAGAAGCCAAAAAGTCTTCAGAATCAGATGAACCCGAAGATGTCAAGCAGGAGGTCATTAAGCATCGAATGATATCACCCCCATACCTCTCACATGAACAAGAATATCCAGGTGTACTTGAGTCGTTACTCAACAGCATCAATGAAGTACGAGAAGAGGCACTAAAAATACCACAATGGACAGCATGGCCAGAAAGAAATCACTACTCATCCTCTACAGAGGATGAAGCTGATCCATATGCAGCATGGACTGTCTTCCCATTATGTCACACCTTTCCAGCCAACGATGTATCTCAACGCAAGTTTATTGAAACAACATGCTCATTCGTACCAAAGACCACAGCCCTTCTGAAAGGTATCGGGCCAAAGTTACGCACGGCATTATTTTCACGTCTCGACAGGCAAACGACGCTGGGGGCACACACCGGTTGGTCAGATCTGGCTAATTATGTACTCCGTGTTCACATTCCTTTGGTCGTTCCACCTGGAGGGAGCTGTGGCACATGGGTCGATGGTTGGTGAGTCTCTTGACTGTGGTTTCACTTGCATGTAGTTTGATTTGACTACAACAACTTGTTTCACAATTATAGTGTCGAAACTCACGATGAAGGGCGTGTCATAGTTTTTGATGACAGTCGTAATCATCGTGCCTTTAGCTATGGGGACAATGAGCGCATTGTGTTGATACTTGATTTGGAGAGGCCAGACTCGTTGCCCGAAGGCACCGCAGTAGGTTAGTCTGATGTTACTTTTTCTGCTACAGCATAGCTGCTATATCAGACACGAATATACTCATGTTAATCTCACATCAGGAGGCCACACTAAGGAATTGGATAAGTTTCTACAGCAATTAGCATGACCATGCCTGGATGTTTGAATGCTTGGAATTAGTTAGGCTTATAGTACAGACACTCCGCAAAGAGCAATATAACCTTACTAAAAGTGAGCGGGCAATGCTTGGGAAACACGCTACTATGATACTTTATCTCGTTAACCAAGCTTTCGGCTTTGGCTGGCGAGAGACAAAGCTACACATCTGACAACTAACTTGGAGAGACCTTAGTTTGAATCTATTTCTTTTTGGTGGCCTCTGTTTCGGCCTTGGCAGCCTCCAACGCCTTTTCTTCATTGTGGTAATACTTAGCGAGTACATTTTGGTGACTGCAATCAAGACCAGCGTATCCATCAAAACATTCGCATTGGCCTGTACCCTTGTTGCACATGCCTCGGCCAGAGCATTGCGAAACATACTCAATAGTTCCCTCGCGGTGAGGTGTGAAGTGGAAAAGAACGACAACTCCAGTATTATCGGACCAAACAGTGTCATCGGCAGGGCTGAGACCAGAATTTTCGGGGTCACCCTCCAATCCAGTCCATCCAAAGCTAGCGCTGACTTCGATAATGTTGGTGTCAACGCTGTGCTTGGCAGTTGGATCAGCGACAATATCAACAGTGGTGGCTGGGGTAGTGGTCGAGTTGGATCCCATCGGAACTTTGTGTACCTAAATTGTTGAGAAACAATGTGTGAGCAGCGTGAAGATGGCAGGCATACTCATCAACAATGAAGAGATCACAACGACTTGCCTTTGTGACAGTGTAAATATTTCCAGAGTTCTTGTAAGGAACAGTACTATCCGCACACTCGTTAAGATTGACTCCTCCAAAGATGGGGTTGACAGTACCAGCACCCTTGTCACCTCTGCCCCAGCACGAGTCGACGACAAACAGCTTGTCTCCCTTATCAACGCACACGTGATTTCTTGGATTGGGACTCTCGGGGTTATTCTTGCAGCTCGTGTCGTAGTTGGTGTAGATTCTGTTGCTGCCCTTATCAAAGTATCCAACGATACGAGTGCTAGAGGATCCACCGAGTGGGTTCTCGGCAATGGCCGCTGGATTATCTCCAATTCCCAACTCGGTTCCATAGCCCATCTGCTGAACAGTGCCCTTGGTGGTGTAGACGTACATCTCGGTTGCCTCGCCAACAACGTTGGCATCGCTGTTGAGATTGGCAACGCGGAACTCCTTGTTGGTCGCAGCAGCATCGTACCACACGAGGTGATAAGATCCAGGCGTGTGAACATTGTATCCAGCTGTAGATTCTACCGGGACGACCTTCATCGCATGAGGGAAAGCTCCAATCATGTTGTACGAGCCATTGGCGTCGGTCTCGATGTTTGCACCAGTGTCCCAGTTTGCTACTTCGACGTTGTTCTCGTAGTCCCAATCAGAATCGCTCAAGCACCTCTTGAGCGTCTTCTTTTCTGCAGCAGTCAAGGGTCCGTTAGGCCCAGAAATGTAGCCAAGAGAGCCGGGCCTTACATCTGCGTTCCACGAGTCGTCAATATCGGCAGAGTCTGCGAGGATCTTGACAGTGAGGCCTTCGCATCTATCGGCAAAATAATCGACAGACTCTCCGACGACCGTTTGGTGAACGGTAGTGGAGAGAGTTCCAGCGGAAGCTTCGATACTTTCACGTGAACCGTCGAGGTAAATATCCAACTCAAGCTGGCGAAGATGGCCAGGGTTGCCGGTGAAAGTCAGAGTGTACTCAAGGCCGTATGAAACGAGGGACCAGTCGCATTCAATGGACGGGACGACTCCGTTGGGAAGCGCTAGCAATGCGGCCGTGACATCGTCACAGTGATCAACTCCATCCACAGGAATCGACCTCGTGATCCAGTCCTCTCCAAAACTGTCAAAGAACTTGATGGCGTACCTTCCAGATAAGGTGCTGGCCGAATCTGATGCAATGCGAACAGTGGTTTGAGCGACTTGAGCAGTTGTGTCGTCAGTGTAGAGAGGATCAACTCCAGTGATGCAGATTTTGTCAGAGCAATCAGCTCCGACATAACTATGACGGAAGAGATCCAAAAGGGTAAGTGATGAGAGACTAATTGATTGTTATGCTTCAGAAACAAATCGGCACTTACCCAGGATCACACTTGCATCCCATGCTAATGTCCTTGTCCCAAAGATCGTAAATGTTGCTGTTATCCAAGAAGGCAAGCTGTTCCAGCGACATGCAAGTACCATGGCCAGAGCATTGGTTGCGCAGAGGGACGTTGGACATCTTGCTGTTGCCAAAGAAGGCACTAGCACCATTGAAGGACTTGAATTGGGTGTTACTCTTTCCCAGTGTGCCGCTGCCTGGGGTCACTGTCTTGGCATCGGTAGGACAAGAGGCGCGCTGGCAGGCATGCCCGTCGTAGCCAGGGAGACATTCACACTCTCCTCGACTGCGATCGCATAGACCCTTGTTGGAGCACTCGGCATAGTCGTGGGCGGTGTTGTCAATGACGTTGCCGTTGGTATCGGTCATCAAGGGGAAGCCCTCGGTTGTTCCAAATGGATACAATGTGGAGTCGGTCACGACAACACTGTCTCTGTCTCCGACTGACAGTGATGCATCGAGATCACCTTTGGGAGTATCAACGTGAGACTTTCCAAACGGGCAAGTTCCTATCGAGAATTGGAGAAGGTGGAGGATTGTGTTAGGGAAGGGCCCATAAGCATGAGCAATGAGCTCTCATCTTTCAAACTCACTCAATGAACAATCTGAACCTTGCCAATTCCTGTCGCAAGAGCACATATCATGCGGGCCACATTGACCATGTCCAGAGCAAGCATTTGGACATTCTGCCTGAGCAATGCCTAGGAGAGAGGCTCCCAATGCCAAAACAACAGAGCCTTGGGCGAATCTCATGCTGAAATATGGACCGAATCGAAATGTGAGCAAAATTGAAATCGAACTGTTTTTTTCGAAGACGTAAAATTTCAAATAATTTAATATGTCGAATCGGAATTTCAAATTTAAAGTTCAAGTAGAATGATTGTTTCTCTCGGAGTCCGAAGAAGAGCCTCCAACACCAGCTCAGGTCCAAGCAGCAAGAGATGTTCTTTCGGAGCCTTTTCCTTTCAACCTTCCTGACTTGAATGGTCAGCTTCCTTCTCCAGCTCAGGTTCAAGAAGCGCAAGATGCAGTGTTCCATCTCATTCGGGCTCTAGCATGGACTTGCCCAAATCCAAAGAAGCACAGCCGCTTCTTGTCACTGATGAAGAAAGCTATCTATCGCATGGAGCGGGGCGCTATGATTTATCTATTTAGTGGGAAGTGTCCAGTACCCGATGAGAGAGGTGGTTTCAGCCTAGATAACCTTCCTCCTGGTTTCAACTTCGCCGACAACGATTCAACACGTGTGTTCGCCAAAATCATTGATGGCCTACCCAAAGATTGTGTCTTTCCATTCAACATTCGTGACATCCGCGAATTGTGTCCTATTGATGGCAAGAAGTATGGTTTTTGTAAGGTCCGTACCAATGCTGAAGCTATTCTTCTTGTGTCCTGCCTGAATCTTGTTGGTCTATTGGGAAAGTGGATGGGAGCGAAAGTGTTTCTCTGTAACATTAGCGGCAGCGCATTGCATCATGTGTATAATGGACGCAAGAGAGGAACTGAAAAGTTTAGTGGCATTGATAAATCTCTATTCGAGGTTGTATCTCATTTGTCAAATTGTGTGAGCCACCGTCGCATGGAGTGTATGATTTTCTGACATCGCTGTTTTAGCCCCGAATCTCCCAAACAATCTCCGATCAATGATAGACGATGACGCCCTTGAAATGGTTGTTGTTGTTGACTTGAATTCACCAGACTATCAAGTGCCAAAGAGTGTTGAGGAATTAAAGAAGGAGGCGTCCGATCGAGTCAAGGCTCTGCTTGCATCTCGCGAATCGCCTACGCATGATGAGTTGACTGATGACATCTTTGCAGATCTATGGGGCAAGGCATTGAAGAAGGAGGAAGCTGCTCGCGCCAAGGCATTGGAGAAGGAGGAGGCTGCTCGCGCCAAGGCATTGAAGAAGGAGGAAGAGGCTGCTCGCTTCAAGGCCTTCAAGGCCAAGATCGAGGCGATGGGGAAGAATACCGTTGATAGAATCAATCTATTGCTTGCATCTCGCCAATCGCCAACTCCCCATGATCTATCTAATCCCGGCTTTGCTTATCTATGGGGCAAGGAAGTGGAGAAGTTCCAAATAAAGTCGAGAGGGAGGAAGAGGAAGCACAAAATGCAAAGAGAGCTGCATTGGAGGAGAAGCAGCAGTGGGAAGAACACAAGAAGAAGTCGAAAGCGCAATGGGCTTCACAAAGGCTTCTGTCTTATTATCAGATGCAGCTATACCCCCGTATAGCCACATGCCGATGCAGCCTACGCCTCCATATGGTTACACGCCTGCTTATGGCTACACGTCTGTTTATGGATGCATGCCTTCAATACCTGCCCAACCCCAGCCACTCTACAACTCGCTTTCTTTTGGTCCTTTCGGTCTAAATGAAACCACAAGCCTAAAAAGAAGGCATGAAAACTAAAACTTCTTGTACCAACCAACTCTTTGTTCTGGAAATGTGAGCTTAAACCATTACCTAACTCTACGATTTGAAGGAAAGCTCGTAGATCAACGTCTTAGCATCTACATTCAATGTATCTGTTGAAATTTCTGAGTCCACCTGTGACAGTACGCTTGCTGAAATATGGACTAACTCCGCACGGGCCAAATCGAAAAAGTGAGCAAAATTGAAATCGCACTGTTTTCCGAAAACGTTTAATTTCAAATATTTTAAAGTCGGATCGAAATTTAAACTTCTGAGTCCACCAGTGCAGTACTACTTTCTGCTCTACAGTGCGGATTTGATACATTTTCATTTGAAAAAGAGCTAGATTTTATAGTCAATATCATACTGACGAATTATTATAAAGTATTGATATATATATCATAGTGCACATCGCAGCGACCATAGAGCACATCAATCATTCGTATAGCTCCAACACTCACAAGAATAGAACCTTTAACGATCCTTGATTGGCATAGTGCAAGCAACCAACAGCCTGTACATACTCAAGACTGTCCCTATCACAAACAGCATGAAATAAGAGTGCTTGAATGGGCAAACTGCCATCGGCATTGGGTACAGATACCCCATAAACATCCCTATCCAAGATGTAGTTGACAAGATTACACTTGCCTCCGAGACATGCAGATGCAGAGGAAGCTCTCCTGGACTGTCTCTTACTTTCAGAGTGTTTGGGTTGGCTTCGATAAGAATCAATGCCTCATCAACGTGTCCTGATTGAATAGCAATGTGTACAGGAGAACGTCCTTGGTTATCAGTAATTGTAAGACCTTCAGCATTAGCTGCTGCCATCAGCTTAATTGTACCGACTGGTGTACTTCCTCTCTGAGCAATCCATATTATTAAGCGGGCCCTGTCTCTGTCTCTGTCTCTGTGTGTGTTAATGTCAAAAAGATATGAAATAAAAGATATCATACAGTGCGTGAGTGAATTCTCCCTTTTTCACGCAAAGTGTTAATGTCATAAAGATATGAAATAAAAGATACCATACAGTGCGTGGATATAAATTCATTTCTAAGCGGGTGACTCTGGTGCTCCCCCACACCCCTGCATTTCTACTACGCAGGTGACGCTGGGGCTTCCTTTCTCATGCGAAAGATACCATACAGTGCGTGGATATAACTTCATTTCCCACGCGGCAAAGAACTGTGATGAGATCAGGGGCAGCCAGCCTTACGCATTTCACAAGGCCACCACAGCAAACCCCAAACCTCTTAATTACTACCTGCTGAATGAGGATGTTGTGAAAGTTATGCGTTTGATCTATGATGGGACTGCAAAGGAAATCCTCATGGAGGACGACGGGATCCTCAGTGATTCAGAAAAAGGGAGGCTTTTCTTGACTGGAATGACAGACGAAGCCTGGGATAACTTGGTCGACGTGGAAACCAAGGACCAAGAGTAGATTGTAGGGAGTTCTATGGGAAAACAAATTTGACATTTTGATCCGGGATCAGGCACGTGTCATTGTAACAACAACAAATTGAAATGATGTGTACGTTTAACATTAAATATTATTTATCTGAAAGTTCAATATTAATGTCATCTTTCCTTATCCTGATTAGCCTACTATTATCAAGGACGCATAGATCCTGAAGGGCTAGCCGGAGCGAAGCGGAGGCTAGTGCTTGATGAATTGGTAGCTGTCCTTGGTAGACTGGCCGTCTTAGCTTGCGAGCTTGTTGCTCTGAGTCAAATTGAAGCAGGAAAAATCGGACCATTTGAGCGTAAGTGAGTGTAAGCACACATAATTGAAAGGAGTACATTCACGATTGTCCCGGGCATGGATTGCTTGTGGATGTGCATTGTACATGAGTTCGATTATACTCAAAGGAAAGGACTCGCTAACAATATGCAATGCATACTTGCCATTAGACATAGGTTTTGACACTGCACCTTGGTCATGTTGCAACAAGAATCAAATAAAGTCCTCATAATCACTTGATCTGTGATCAACAAAATTGTTCAGTAGATGGCGTAGGGGATATTTTCTGTCAATATCCAGAACGTTAATGCTTTCTGGGTGGATTGAGAGTGAGTACTTAGCTGCTTCCTTATTGCAGCGCATGCAAGCTATATGAATTGGCAACATCCCAAAAGACCGAGGATCCCAAGCCATCTTCACAAGAGCTTTTCAACCAAGACTTTGATGAATTTGACAGATCTGTATCCTGCAGCCTTGTGGAGTAATGAGTACCCATCTGTTGGCAATTCATTAAACACACCTGGGTTTGAGCTCAAGATAGATTCCAACTCACATATCAGTTCTTTTTTGGATTCACTCATGTGGTTTAAGCACAGCTGCTCGATTCGACGAGATGCATCGGATAACATTTCAATATTAGACGGCTGTAAGGTGTGGGTCCCAGACTGACATTGTGACTGACAAGAGATTTGTTCCATTCATCAACAAATCTGCCTCAACTAGGTTGCAAACTCCGGCGGAATTCCAATCGGTCTAGCTCCCGGAACTAGGTTCCGAACCGTAATTTTGCCGGAAGTTCTTC
>JALLPI010000600.1:0-23399 GCA_036939935.1 Cyclotella atomus | reverse complement strand
CTAAGACAGGCTGAGACATCTTTGGTTAAGGACACTCCTGAGCCTCCTAACAGATTGAACTCATAAAACAAAACAACAACAACACAACAACACACACATAATGAATTATGATCAACTAGATATCCATCAACGCAATGCGTTTGTCCAACGCTCCTCCCGCTCTCAAGTCAGGCTCTTTTGCATCTGATATTTTCTACGTTCCCACTTTCGCCGCCGAGAAGCCACCAAAGAAGATGGACATGAAAGACCTCGATTCGTCCGAGAAGCTGGCAAACTTGAAAAAGGAAGATCCGTTCTTCTACTACCCGCTTCCTCCCGTCCACGATGCTTTCATGCATGGCAAACGTGCAGATCCTTCAAGTGTGCAGAACCAGGTGATTTCAGAGGCGGCATCGAACCGAGGCAGATAATGGAGGCCGAACGATCGTCAGGAGGCGAAGCTGCCTCTCATTCGAGAGTCATGGCAGCACCAATACTTCTAGCTCTTTATTGGGTGACCACGATGATTTCTTTGACATGTTTATCAGTTATGTCCCTGATGTGCCAGAGCCAAGTACCAAGAGGTCCAAGCACGAGTAGATGCACCATGCGGCCATTGATCTAGGTTTACACTTTGAGGGAACTATCAAGACTTAAGATACGGTAGATCATGCAATCAAATAATGCGTGTTAAAACGGAATCGTTACTCTGCATACCCAGAATAAGAAGTAATAGGAGCACATAAAGATAATACTTAGGTTATTCTTTGCAATAAGCTAAGTTACACCTTAACTTCCATATCAATGGTAGCAACAATATCAGCAACGGCTTTGCCCATTTCTATGCAACCGACAAGTTTGCACCCATCTCCCTCCTGCTTAATATCTGCTGTCCTCAAACCCTGATCCAAAACAGCCTCAACAGCCTTTTCCAAAATATCGGCCTCTTCTGCCCTGTCAAGGTCATATCTCAACATCATGGCTGCGGATAGAATCAAAGCTAATGGGTTGGCCTTGTCCTGCCCAGCAATATCAGGAGCAGACCCGTGGCAGGGTTCAAAGACACCTGGTCCACTCTCTCCAATACTAGCAGAGGGGAGCATGCCCAAGGATCCCACCAACATACTAGCCTCATCACTTAGAATATCTCCAAATATGTTACCCGTGACCATGGTATCAAATTGCTTCGGCCATCGGATAAGTTGCATGGCGGCATTGTCTACGTACATGTGAGATAGTTCGACATCAGGAAAGTCCTTGGTGATGACATCGGTGACGACATCACGCCAAAGTTGAGAGACGTCGAGGACGTTGGCTTTGTCGACACTGCAGAGTTTGCCTCCGCGTTTGCTGGCAACATCACCTACATATCAAACGATGGGATGTAGTTAGTACCATCTCAATTACAAATCTGAAATTTCATTCATATCAAAAGCAGCAAAGGATTGTGGAGAAAGCTCCGTCAGTCAAATGAATCAACATCATTCAACGATAACGATACGGAGACTCGCTCAAGCCCAACTGAATGGAGCTCCTATCATCCGGCTCTTTTCAGAGCAGAACACCTTTCTTATTGCATCCTAACAGGGGCCAGCCGTAAGCACGGCATGTATAAGCTTGGCAGGCCTGTGATATGAATGCTTAATCCGTTCCCCCGGCTGTTGTACATGTGATTGAATTCAAAACAGAATGCACTTACCAGCTACTCTTGCAATACGTTCAATTTCAGTTTCGTCATAGATCATATTGTTGTAACCAACTCGCTTGCCTGTGCACAATAGATGCCCAATATGAATAAAAGCTCACTTGGAAACAAAACATTGGCATCACACTAAACTCACCATCAACTACATCAATACCCTTGGGTGTACCAAAGTAAACATCCCCTGTCAACTCCCTAACAACCATCACATCCACTCCCTCAACAACCTCACGTTTCAAGGTGGAGGCATCAATAAGTTGAGATAGAACCTTGGCAGGACGAAGATTGGCAAATAATCCCATGGATTTACGCATTTTGAGTAGGCCAGTTTCTGGACGAAGTTCTCGGGGATTGGAGTCCCACTGTACAATCATGTAACAAATCAACGTATGAATGTTTATCAGTGAGTAAATTGGCAGTGGCAAAAGAGCGGCAATATACGGTAATGTATTATAATTCACCTTGTAACCACCGATACAACTCAACAAAACAGAATCACTCTTCAAACACTGCTCCAAACTCTCATCGGGGAATGGATCTCCAGCCTCATCAATAGCCACACCTCCGATGAGAGCCTCTTTCATTTCTAATGTGAAACCACATCGTTTTTGGAGAGCGCCCAGCACATCTTTGCAGGAGGACATGATTTCGGGTCCGATGCCATCACCTGGGAGGAGGGTGATTTGATAGGTATCTTTTTTCGAGACTGCATTGAGGGAAGAGGTTGGGGTGCTGATGCGAGGTGATGGGGTGAATGCCAGGGCTGGGGTTGTGAGTGCGAGGATGGCTATGGGGAGCTTCATTGTTATTGCTGCTGGCTGCTGGTGGTGGTGGAAGGAGGAACTTATTGATTCAAGGGAATGACCTGATATCTTTGTTGTCTTTGATGTGCTTGGTTGGCTTACACGTGGATCTTACCTTTCGATAAAAAATAAAGTCGTATCGATCTATAATATATTGGTTGTCGTCTTTCAAAATATTCAACGATGGCGACATCAGGATCGCCACAGGTACCATCACAGCCAACACCAGTACCAGCAGCAGCGGCTGGAGGGATCCGTCGTAGCACAAGGATTCGTCGTCAAGTTCAGTCCATCTATGACGATGCAAAATCAATTACAGAAAAAGCGGTTGTCATTGCAGAAAGCGGCTCGAAGGGCAAACGAAAGAAACGAACCAAAAGGGTGTCTCCACTGACGTTGCCAATCTACAACCTTCACGATTTAGTTCTACTGCATATCACAAGATTTATGAAACACACATTGAAGAGATTGCTTGCAGTGGCATTGACGGCGTCATCGGAGAGAATTCGAAAATCAAACTATGTGCAAGAGCCATTCTGGATAGTAAATTCTATGGATATATTGATTTCAATGAGGATAAAAATTTGGCCGCACGTCTATCCGATGAAGACGTCGGTGGGGTACTGGCTTGCGTGAAGGACTTAACCGATCTTACTTATGTCAACCTCACGAATCTTGTAAATGTCACTGGAAAATGCCTTGTTTCTTTGTTCAGCTCTGCAGAGAAGCTCAGAGGACTAGACATGAGTATAATTGCTGATGAGATGGAGGGTTCCGATGACCAACCTGAAAGCAAACTGTCAAGGATTGTTGTCATTCCGATACTGGACAGGTTGTTGGATTCGGAAAAGTGTGCAAAGCCTTACATTATCTTTCCTAAGAAGTGGCGCAAAGAGGGAAGTCAACTCTTGGGTAGATTCCTAGCAAAGTATAATCGAGTGATGAAAGAAAGGGAGATTGGTTGCGATTGCTGCAAAAAGAACTTTTGTGGAACTGCAGAGAAAACCTGGATATGCAAGAAGGTAGGAGAGACTTTTGGGACATACTATATAACCTGCTTTGACTGCAAGAACGACTTCTGCGATGACTGCGCGGAGGAACACTTGCAAGAATTGTGTCAACGTTGTGATCAAAGATGCTGCATAGATTGCGGTGGTACTATGCGGTGTGATATGTGTCGTGTAAGCTCAAGTGTCGTCAAAGCTATGTACTATTTGTTTACTATGAAAAAGCATTGACTCTTCACTGTGGACTCTCTCTAGAGGAAACAACTTGTAATACTTGTACCGAAATTGGCACATGCGAAGAATGCAATAAAACTACTTGCAGCGAATGCCTACCAGGTGAGTGCACGTCAACAGCTGCCTGTGTACTTCTGACATCCATCGACTTTGAATGCTAACACTGCTTTCTTTTAAGTGCGCTACTGCGAGTGCTGTGAACGTATAAGGTGTCTTAGCTGCTGTCCCCTCGTGCATTGTGATCATCCAGATTGCAAATTTAGCTGGAGCAACTGTGATGATTTCTCAGACGAAGACCACGAATATATCAAGTGGTGCCGCGTGTGACGTTTCGTACTGTGGTGAACACTTGGTGGAGCGTTGTATTGACAAAGATTCGGACGATTTGTGCTCCGATTGCGAGGCTAGAGCACTATCGAATCTTGCGGATGGCCTCGCAGGGTTTGGACAATGGGTGCAAGAGCTAGAAGATAAGTACAGTGTAAAAGTCGCGATTGCTGGACCTGTGCAAGGTCGGATCTTCCGCAAGGTATGAATGCAAGAGAGGAGTTGCGCAAGAGATGCCCCGCATGCGGTAGGAGAATTACTATTACCAAAGCAAAAGAAGTTTGAGAACTATGAGTCAAAGCTCAACTTCTATGAGTGTTACTTGACGATGCCGTGGTGACCACTCACCTGTTACCTGGAAAACATCAATGGATGGAGATTACATATGCATCTCATCATACAAGACTACCTCCCTCCCCAAACAAGGCAGCTTGCTCTTGGTACAACGTCAGTGCATACTCATATAGCTTCATATCCAATTCATTCCTCTTCAGTAGAAGGTTCCAAGCCAAGCTTCCCTCTTCTAAAATAGGATGACTATGTTTGTTACTCCAGCCCCAGTGTAGTATTCTTTCTTGACATTCTCTTTGTCTCACTGTTGGAAACTTCCAGCCAAAGAATCGTTCAAACCGGTCCCAGCTCTCACTTTTGTCTTCCAGCAAACCAATTATGCATTTCTTCCTGAGCACTTCCTTTGCTATTTCAAGATGCTGGAGTGTGAGATCATTTTCAAGCTCGTTGGACAACAGACGGGTCATCCAGTTGTGTTCTATCCGAAGAGATCTTGAATACATCTCTATAGTTATATAAGCTAGATCTGGATCATATGTTGGCTCCCATGTTGCAATTGAGAGATAATGAAACATTGAAACTGCTCTTTCTATCGGGTGCCTTACAAAAGTAAACATGCTGCGTGCAACGTACGAGATCGTGACCATGTAAGCAGATACAAGTATGGATGAAGCTTCAAACAATAAATATCTCACCGTCCCCTCTTATTTGGATTGAATAAAGTAGCCCCAGCATAAAGATACTGTGTCACAATCACATCAGCCAATCCACTCTCAACTAATCCCAGATTTTTGGCTCTCTTTATTCCATTCACAGTAGATGTATCTACATTGACATACTTTGATCCCAGCTCATCAAGTACAATTGTCAAGTTGGCATCCAGTGCATGTCCATCCCTTGCACCAACATCTGAGGCTGTTATCAGACCTGCACAAGACCCTAATATCTAAATTCAGTAGAGAGGTACAATTAATTGAATGTCTGTGGTTATGTGTTCAGCCATATGAATAAGAAAAAGAAGATAGACAATAGGACTTACATCTTTTACAGATGCACCAGCAGTTCTAGGAATATGAAAGAAATATGTCACATCACCATCCTGAAGCGGTTCGTCTACATTCGCTATATTATCATCAACAATCTGGGGCAACGGGATTGCATTTTTTATATGTAATAAACCAATTTCGTGCATCTGATCGAGACTTTGTTCGTTCTCATTCCACGATGATACTTCTTTTACAGCATACGTTGATTCAGATACAGCATATG
This sequence comes from Cyclotella atomus, assembly GCA_036939935.1. NCBI lineage: Eukaryota > Bacillariophyta > Thalassiosirophyceae > Thalassiosirales > Thalassiosiraceae > Cyclotella > Cyclotella atomus. Next base: position 17,787 of record JALLPI010000600.1, on the reverse strand, counting down.
TTGAGCCCATTGATGACAGGAGGAAGAATAAAGCAGCAGCAGACACTATCAGCAACAGTCTTCTCTTCGTGTCGTTGTTACACCGAGCGTTGTTGAGTAAGTTGCACCATTCGATTAAGATTTTGCAATCGATTGGACAGCTATCTTCTGGATCTTTGTCTGTTAGGCGCTCGGGCTTCCATATTACTTCGGTTCGGTAGATTTTGTTGCTTTGCTTCATGGTTCATGTCTCAGCAGTCTCAACTCCCCAGCGATTATCGTATCATATGTATCGTACCCGCGATCCGCGACGGAAGCGGATGGAAGATGGAAGGATTTGATCCACTATTTTTTGATACACAATGGTTTTCTCACTGTATTTATTCAATGTTACCTTCAGGAAGCGGCAAGAGCCAAGCAGCAAGAAGCGCTTGCAACTCTCAAGCTCAAGTCAACCCATCAACTATTATCAACAGATGAAATGAAGAGAGCCCACGGCAGTGATGACAATAACATGGAGGATCGTGATGTTGACGATGGCGATAACGCCCAAGGAGTTGAAACAAATGCAGACGGAAGAAGTTCACTGCGCCGTGGTACAGCAGACGCGTCCATTTGATGATTTGAGACTAGTTGGCAAGATTCTTATTAGTCCAGCTCCTGTGTACCACGCTGGTGCTGGAGGTAATAGAGTAGATGTTACGGTTGAGACGTGGCTAACAGATGTTTATAGATGCTCTGAATGGTGGATTGAGCTGCCAAATGTAGAAGATTAGCATCAGAAAAATTATGATCAAAGCATTACCACTTGGTGCACCTACTGCAGCATCTCTGATTGCAGTTGAAGATGGTGCCCAAGGTCGTATGAGAATGGATGGCATTAAACTTGCATTGTTTGTGGAAGCAAGCTGACAGCATTGGGAAGTTATTTCAGGTACCCCGCCTACCTGGTTTGCTCGTGTTTGGAATAGAACCCCCTTTAACGGAGAACAACTCGCTGCAGAGTTCAAACATGCGAAATTGTACGTAAAGCGCACATGGGAGCAAAATGAGCAAAGAGACTGGATTCATCTGAGAATTTGATCTAAAGACATCCTTAGTTGAAATTGGGTACTCAGACAACATGTTTGTTAGCCCATATTTTCAAGCGTTTTAGCGGAACAATTTCAAGGTAAATCTAATGCTTGAACTTCATAGGAAGGATTTCTCATTGGTCATCAAAGTCTGTCGCATCACTGTGTAAATACTTGTCACACTATGTACCTTAACAGTTGCATTGAACTCAGTCTACTCTGGATGAATCATGGATGCCAGTATTTGATTGCAATTTACTACGGGCTCTTTTCACCTCGCCACATTTGAACGCCACCATATATCTCTGTTGGAGACGAAACACACATAGAAACATCACCTTGACCCAGCCTTCCAGACTGTCTACCACAGGTCTGAATTGAGCCAGATCTTAGAATGAAAACTGATAGATCTTTTCCAGCGTGAACGTATGCAACAGCACCAGCATCTGCTGTCACACCTTCTCCTCCTATATTGACTCTCGATCTTGGATTCGAGCATTCGCCTCTAAGGTGGCTTGTGATCGCTGAATTAAAAACAGTACTGTGGGTTGATTTTCTAAGCGAAACCGGCTGAGGTATTGGCATGTAAGATTTGTTTCCACGTCCCAAGGCGCCGTCGGGTGATGTGCCCCATGTAAATGCTCTGCCTGTTGTTGTTAATGCTATTCCATGTGTTTCGCCAATGCTTATTGATGAGATCTTTTCGTGTCCAAATGCAAGAGGCAGCTTTACCTCGGTGGGTTGGTAGATATTGGATACATGTCCACCTGCTGCGAGTAATCCATCTGAACTGGATCCGAAAGCAAACCATTGCCCGGTTGATGTTATAACATGTGTACAACGCGGGCCGAGAGCCAATCTTACAGCATGCTCAGATTCAGCAAGCAGACAATTTGCATCATATTTTGAAGGAGAGCCGCGCTGATTCTTTCTAGGACGAGGCAGAAATTTGCTCTTCATAGGCAAAGGCGGGTGTTCTGCCTTTTCCGAAGCCAACATCGATAAGGAAGTAACCATTGATGGTTTGGGTACGAAATACGGTGCCATCACAGATTGGTTGGAATGAGTATTGTTGACATCGAAGCCTAGAGAGGATCCATCATCTATTAAGCTGTTCAGAGTTTCATCATCATTATCCATTGATGCGCAGCACAACGTATCCCATCGGCTTGTAGGTGTTAATGGTTCGGTGCTACCAGGTACGGGCAGCCCGAGTCTACCATCTTCTCCTCTACCCCATGTGTATAGCTCAACGGATCCGCTTGGTCTTTTCACCAAAGCAGCGGAGTGGTCTTTTGATGCTGCAATACAGAATATCCCAAATGGGATTGAAGCAACAGCAGTTCTGTTGTTGTGTATTGGTGTTTCAGCAGAATCCCTCTTCGGGATAACCTTGCAGTGCAACGCCACACGTCTAGGCAGATACACATCTGATGAACTACTCGCACTTCCGTCATTGGTACTATCATCTCCTGACACATGAGATGATGGTGATGGCGGTTCTGGTGATTCTATTGGACTCGAGTCTCCCGCATCTTTGCGCCATCGCCTCCAAATACCTTCACCACTGTAGTTATTTTTGAGTGACTTTTCAGGATCGAGCAACCCAAGCTTATTGTTGTCGTTGCATCCAAAAGCATATACCTGCTGGTGTGCATTTCTTTCATTCAGCATTGTAGAATTTGGACTTCGCTGCTGCTGTCTTCTTCTATGAGCAATGCGCGATCCTTCTGTTTTGACAACCACCAGGGAGTAGTCGAGTCCTGCAGCACAGTTGATAGTCTTTCCTCCATTTTCAAGTAATGGTGTTATCAATTGAGGAGCAGTAACTTTTGTGTGTTGTCTACCAAGACCAAGCTGACCACGATCGTTTGATCCATACGAAAATAACATGCCTTCATCTGATGTTAACAGGACGTGATGACCACTAGAATGTGCTGATATTTGTGTTATTCTGATTTGAGAGAGATGACCCAGGAATGTAGGTATGCCGGGAAAATTACCATTATATATCGTACCAGCAGATGAATGCTTCTCTTGTGATTTATTTGGTTGCGTCCGTGGATGTATTGGATGAGATTCAAACGTTTGTTTATGCATTGGCACTGTTGACCCGGTAGGAAGATTGATTGTATCTTTAATATGATCTTTTTCCAGCCCCTTGGTCAAGTTTGGCATGCTGCTAGATTTGTTACCATGTCCATTCATCTGAATTCTACTTGAAGTAAGATGCTTATCCTCTTCATGGTCATAAGACCGCGATGCTTCTGGAGTTGGAGGCTCGTAGCATGAATAATCAAAACTCATCACAGGAGTAGGGCTATTTGTACCCACTGTTATCCATTCGTCATGATCCCTTAGATTGACTCCATTTATATCAACATTATCGTATTCTTCGTCATCTGATCTAGAAGTTTTAATTGAGAGGCCTTTTCTTCCTGAACTGTCTGAGCTATGAATATATGCAACTCCTCTTTCATGTGTTGTATTTGTAGCAGATGAAGATGTGTTCGAATTGAGATATCGTCCCCTTTTCGGTTTTGCATCAATGTCCATTGAATTATTGTGGCCATACTGATTGCTGCTGCTTTCTGCCCCTCCACATAATCCTGTAGAATGACAAGAAGTGTTGGCATCGCAGCATGAAAATTCGTCGTCCTGCCTTTGATGAGGCTGCCCCCATAGATTCCTGGCTACTTCATCTTTTGAACTGCTCTCAAGTATATTGAAGTCATCTAATCCATTCTGAAGCCTCCCGATATCATGTATTACTATGTCTGCCCGATCTGTGTTAATAGCATATCGATCATCTTGATAATTAAAGTCTCTGCAGATAAGAACATCTCCCGTGCTTGAGAGAAATAAAGTCTCATCGCTTGATGTGGCAACAGCACTGGAGTTTGCATCTATTATTGGGCTGTGCGCAGAGTGATCCATGATGCAAAACAAAATGATCTAACAATGCACTCCGCACGTCAATCTTCTATTCTACCTCTGGCCACTTAGCCACAGCCACAGATACAACCACTCGACTCCCTCAGAGACCTCAGAACCAGATCTGCTGATAAGATTTCATAAACATCTCTTGAAACAATTGACGAGGCGGCTGTGGCACATCCGTTGTCATCTCATTCCGCGCATTTGCTTGTGATATTGGAGTGGGTGAACGAAGGTCTGTGGAGGTGTTGAGGCGATGATACGCTGCTACCATCTGCTACACTACACGCTAGGTACCTATCTACCACGCGTATTACGGTGAGATGTAGGTAGAATTACTGCTTCTTCCCAAACAATACCATACCATACCCAATTGAGCAAGAGAGTTAACTTGATTGACTAAGCTATTTAAGTCTGCTACAGTGGTGTCTCCTTCAGAATACAGCTAACATTCAATGCATGAGCTCTGTACAACGTCAAGATCTAACCAAGGTCCTCTCAAGGTACCCAAATGACACACTTACTTCTTCTCACGAAGGTAAGTCGAAGAAGATTCAGCAAGATACACAGAGGGATCGATATACTCTTGAGCCTTGAAACGGATCCTTCCTCCTCCGTGTAGCTCATTCACTTCCCCACCACACATCTCTCCACCTTCGCTGCAAGGTACATTTTCAATAGTGAAGGCACCTGGCGTTGCCCATGCAACATCAGACTCTACACCTAGCATGTTCTTTCCAGTGGCTACACGGAAGAAGACTTGCTCGCCCTATTATAGCAATTACCACAATGATTAGTGCGATATAAATCTAACATTTGAAGAAGTAAGCACGAGACACGAGCTCTTACCCAATAGTATCCCCAAGAGTTCTGGATAAGTAAGAAGGTAGAACTTCGTCAGTTGATGCCCGACAACTGATTGGAACGATAAAAGAGAAGAGCTTACCCTGCAATGCCAGAACTCCTTCCCATTCTCATCCTTCCCCCATCCAAAGATGGAAATTACGTGGTTCTGCATCTTCCCTGCAGACTCATCATCGAAGACTGATCCACCAGTAAAATCACGAAGAGGGTCTGCATTGATACTTGCTGCAACAGGGCTTTAAATCAGAAAGCAGTGAGATGATTAGATCAGAATACATCGATCAAACGAAGTACTTACCCTCTAGTCTTGATCTCAGCCTTAATCTTGTTCACCCGGTCCTCAATGCTATTTCCGTGAATCATTCCATACTCAGCAATAGTCGCGTTAGGGAAATAATTCAGTGCGCTGCACCCTCCTCCTTCTTGAGTGAAACCACCACATGTACGACATGTATTCATATCACGTGTGGCAGCACTGCAAGTTGTGTCTACATGGCCGCAGAATCCCTCTTTGGAGTCATGAGAGCATGCCTGAAAAGAGGTTCAAGAGGAAAAGTACGTTAAGCTTCTTTTGATTAACAAGTCTAACAAGCTAATGAAATAGAAGCAAGACTCACAATGTACGGTTGACAGCTGAAAATCAAGCGAAGTAAGAAAGCTTAGTTAACGAACTAATCACACAATACAAAGATAAATGAACGAGTAGGAAGCAAAAAGACTCACGTATCATAAGGAATGAATCCATTCAACTTGACAAACGAATAGAATCCAGAACTGCTTCCACCATAACATGAGCCGGCAATATCAGTTCCGCAATTAAGAACATACTGAATTGCCAGATTGATGTCTGCACCCTCGCCATTGCGTGCGATCTTGATACGATCGGCTAGGGAACTTGCTGCGGCGAAGGCCCAGCATGATCCACAGCTTTGTTATGAATGTACAATAGTAAATAATGATCAATTAGCTCAATTGAAGGTGCTCAATGTCATTCAGAAGAAATGTGGAACTTACTATTGAGGAATGTGTTGATTCAACAAATGAGTAAGGTAGCTCTTCCCATCTACATTATTCCAGCTAAACTCTTCTGGTAGATCCTCTGTGGCAATGTAGCTGCAATACAAAAGGGCGCGGGCAAGAAAAGTATATTGTGAGGCGATGTTTGCTTTGGGGAAAAATAATTAGAACATTCCTGTCTCACGTGTGCGGCAGCGGGGAGGAGAAGTCCTCGTGAACACGGTGGCCCTCGAGATACACTAGCTCATTGATGAACTGAGCTTGAGTTGTGCCTATGAAGGCTTGGGATAGGAGAAGAGCGGCGGCGGCCTTCATGGTTGTATCATCTCTTGGTTGTATTGCCGTTGATGCAACCTCGTGGCATGTTGGTAAAGTATTGAATTCCGGGAGTGCCAATTTTCCTGTGCCAAATTCTCGGGATTTTACCCGCCAGAACGACCATCCATCATTCTATATAACTCTCTCTATCACCACAGAACCTCGGCCCTATCATAGCACCATAAGATATACAACCATGTCCGACGAGGACAGCAGCAGCTCCTCTTCATCATCATCCAGTAACGACGATTTTCTCGTTGCCAAATCCACTTCCAAAAACACCAACACATCCAAAGAAGTCGACGACGAAGCAGCAGACGGTCCACTGCAAATCAACACAAAATACGCCAAAGAATACGAATCACGCAAACGACGCGAGGAACTCACCAACTACCGTCAACTCAAAGCCCTCCAGGGTGTATCTGACAGCAATGACGATGACGATTCCAGTGATTCAGAAAGTGAAGATGAAGATGCTGAATTGCTAACTGCCGATATGGATGTCAAGATTATCAAAACTTTACGTGCTCTCAAGAGGAAAGATGAGGGGATTTATGATAAGAATGTCACCTTTTTCGATGAGGGAGAAGACAATTCGGATAGTCACGGTGCAAGTGGCAAAGAGAGGGTAAATAAGAAAATGAGATACAAAGATGTAGTACGTGAACACATCCTTGAAGAGATTGAGGCTGATGAAAAGGGCTCTACTTTGAAAGATGATGGGCCGCGTAAGGCCGATGGGAGAGATTTAGCCTATGATGTGGAACAGCGTGAGATACGCAAGGCATTTTTAGAATCTACAAGGGAGGAGAATGCAGATGGCAGTGAAAGTGGGGAAGAGGACTGGTTGAAACCCAAGGCCAAGACTGCCGAGACTGATGAAGACCAAGCTCAAGTTAGGAGATTGTGGGAAGAAGAGTTTGCATCATCCAACAATGCAGACACGGGCTCGAAACTTATAGACCCAAAAGGTGAAGTCCAAGATCCTGACAAATTCCTGATGGATTTCATCACCAACCGTAAATGGGTTGATACAACTGATGCAGCCCTGCGCAAACTCCGTGATGTAGATGAAGAATCTATCGAAAGCTTTCAAGACAAGATGGATGACTTTGAATCCAAATACAATTTTCGATTCGAGGAAGCTGCCGCCTCATCTGCCAGCAATGTAGAATCAGGAGCGGCACACAGTATCGTCCACTACGCACGTGGATCAGTTGGAGATAACGTCCTACGTCGCAAAGATGAAACTAGGCGTCAGAAAAGACTCAGTCGAAAAGAAAGGAAGGCAGAAGAGCGTAAGGCAAAAGAAGAGCAATTAAGACGACTTAAGAATGCAAAGCGTGAAGAACTCGAGGAGAGAATGCAACAGGTTCGTAATGTGTTGGGTTATGATGCAATGAATGATGGTGACGAGAAGAAACATGCTTTGGGTGCAGCTGAAGAGGAGATGATACTGAAGCTAATGGAAGGAGAGTATGATCCGGAAAAGTTTGAGCAAGTTATGAATGCTGCGTATGGTGAGGATTATTATCAGCAGGAAGATGTTGAATGGAAGACGGATCAGGATGTCAAGAGTGATTTGGCTAAAGGTGTCGAAGACAGTGATGTAGTTGGTGAAGGTGATATGTACGATGAGGTTAATGAGGAGGTTGATGAAGAAGCCGCATATCCTCCAGATATTGGTGGGAATGAAGATGAAGTATATGATGATGAAGAAGAAGCGCAATGGGAGGCAGAGCAATACAAGGAGTCTGGTATGGAAAAGAAACTAAAGTCCAAGATGATGGATGAATTATACAAGCTCGACTATGAAGACATTATTGGTGATATGCCAACCAGGTTTAAATATCGACAGGTTGAGCCGAATAGTTATGGGTTGTCAACCACAGAGATTTTAATGGCCAATGATACAAGCTTGAAGCAGTTTGTCAGTCTCAAGAAGATGGCGCCTTATCGTGATGAGGTGAGTGCAAATATAATTGATGTATAATGTGCTAATCAATGTGCTAACACGTGCTGATACTCGTATGCATTTAGGGCGAATATCAACCAGGCACCAAAAAGCGTAAGCGTTTTAGACAAATGCTCAAGTCGGATAGAGAAGAGATGGAGAAATCTGAGCAAGCCACTGAAAACTATGCTGCTGTAGATACGGAAGATGGTGATACAAAGAAGAAGAAACGACGTAGACAAAAGAAGGGAAGCAAAAAGGTTGGTGGCGATACAGCTGGTGTAGAGGTTGCAGTTGCTACCGATGAGAAGGCCGAAAGAAATGACAATCCTGATGTAGAAGAGACTGAAAAGAAGAATAGGAGAAAGAAGTCAAAGATTACTCCCCTTGATTCGTCTGAGAATGTTGAACAAAGAGCTTACGTCGAATCAGATACCAAGAATTCTGAACATGCGAAAGAAAAGAGGCACAAAAAAGACAAAGGTAAACATGCTCACAAGGATGGTAAGAAGAAGAGAAAGAGGTCTTCTGGAGTAGAAGGGGTTTCTTCTGCACGCCTTGCATCCTATGGAATATAGTTGTTAACATTCCTAAAATTCTGTTGCCAATGTTTGAACTGCGGGGTTTGTGTAACTGACCCCATCGTTTCAATGATAGATGTCTTTACTCATTGAGATTATATGTACCTACTTCATCATCTTCATCTCGCCCCTCTCTTACATGATAGTACAATCCCTGCTTCCACGATAGCCTCCACCACCGCCATAACTATCATCGTCATCATCATACAAATGATAATCACGTGTCCTCCTTTCAGGTGTACCATCAAACCTACGATCAATAGCTCGCCTCATACGATGAACCTTTTTGGTTGTAGGCAAACTCTTCCACTCTGATGCCCTATTCTTCACAAAGTTAGCAAGCTTGGTACCACTCGGAGCACCCTTGCCATCTTTCTGTTCAAAAGTGCCACTCTCGTACTCTTCGTCATTTTGATCATAGAGAAATCCCGGAAGCTTCATCATTTCAGCCTCGGTCATGTTGTCATGCGCATCTTTGATACATTGCAAAAGCAAGCCTTGATCCACATCGTCTTTATTGGAATGGACACGTAGCAATGCTACCCACACATAACTCCACGCATCTTGCGCATATCCAGATTCAGCTTTGTAGTCACTCTCTCCCCATGGCAATTCCAAATCAAACGACTTATCCATCTCACTGAGTTCCTCCCTGGTTTCACATCGGCATGGGCAAGCAAGTAGGTCGTAGAACGAATCGGAAACAATTTTGAGGACCTCATTGCACTGCGCCAACGCTGTCTGTTTGCCTACACCAATGTCAAGCACGGCCTGAAGAGGCTCTTGGATCGCATCGAACCACTCTCTCTTCGTCTCGGCCTGCTCCTCATATCCATCGTGCCAATCGTCGTCTACTTGCTGGGCGAGTGTCTTGACGATATCCTTGAGTGAGCTTTTGATCGGTGCTGGTTTGATGCGGTCAAACTCGTCTTTGGTTAGGCCGAGAGACTTGGCGGTCACTGCCGTTTTACGGGGCTTTTTGGCTGGTTTGTCTGCCGCTGTCGTTGCTGCCGGTGCAGGTTCCACATTTGGTGCTGCTGGAGACAGTTCTCTCTTCTTTGCAGTGCTCATTTGATTAGCTGTATTGGAGTTAGGGTACGATAGTGGCTGTGGTTGTGTTTTGTGTTTTTGTTTTTGGAGAAGTGAGGGTGAGGGCCAAAAAGATAATGTGCATTTTTTTGTTATTACAAGCCAGGCCTTCAGCTTGATAATCTTGCGCTACGTAGCTCATTCCTCTTCCGAGCTTCAGCTAGATTGGATACGTCCACCACATCGATATAACTGCTGCCTCTAATGATTTGGTACCATATTGAATGTTTCGTTACTGTGTAATTTATTGTACTTATTACTGTAACATCATCATGATGTATTCAGATTCTACTTAACAATTAACGGAAGGCCCCACAAATACTACTACCTGATTTCGTGACCACCAGTCTCAAATAGTCTCTTCCAAAATCTCCTCAAGATTTTCACCCTCAAAAGTTTTTGCCATAACCAATGCACTCATCCTTCGACGGCTGTCCCTCACCTTTTCATCCTCCTGCACCTTTGCTAGATCAGCCGCCAATTTGACATCTTCCATAGTCTTTGAAATTGTGCTACGACGACGATACAAAAGAGTGTTTCTTTCATCGTAAGATGTACGGCGATTCTTTTCGCGCAGTGTCAATTCAACAAGGTCTACATCAATACCCTCCTTCTCAATCTTATCAGCATCAATGGCAAATGTATTTGGCATGTTTTTCAACCATGAGAATGACGAAAGGAATGATACTCTTGATGATGATTTCAAAGGCCCACCAAGGGATTCCATTGACCACTGCAGGTGGAGAAAAAGAGTAGAAGCTGCCAGTAGCTGGATCAATTGGAGGCTGATGTTCCGGTACGAGAGGTGTCATCATCGATATGGCAAAGAACATCAAGAGCGCCCACCAAGGATTTGCCAGTGGTTCGTTCACCCCCTCCATAGACTTCCAAATCAGTTTAGGAGATAGCGAGTGTTCTCCAAAACGCGCGAGCTTTGGGACATCCCAGTTTGGTCGATCGGGAAACGACAATGAATCAGGTTTGACATCTTCGTCATTTTCGCGAGTCAACCCTATGGTCTCGTCAACGTGAGTTTTCGATCTCTTGCTCAAGCCAAAAAGACGGCGGGTCGTTTCTACAAATGCAATGAAAGCAATTTGAAGATCAAAGCCTGTGATACCAGCGTTGATTGGCATTGGTTCATAAGCCCTCTTCATGTATGTAAAGTAGACTGCGAGGACATATACAGTGGAGGCAACGGCGGCAGACGCAATGCTCCAAGGATGTACGTCAGTTTGCTCGTTCCAGCTGTACAGTCCAATGATGAATGCAGGTACGGCCTGCATGGAGATTGGGAACTGGATGGCACCCATGTCTGCAACGCCCTGTTTCCAAAAGATACTTGGAAGGACACAAATCGAGGCATCAAATAGTCTGAGTTCAAGTGTAAAATATTCGTGCACCTCAAAAAGCAACATTGAGGCCGAGGGAAAGTCTTATATTGCATTAGTGCTATAGTAAAATAACAAATGTAACATGCATACATAATCGATTATCTTTAATACTACTCCTGCAACTTTATAAGAGAGTAAAACATATATTTGCACACCACTATCTACAAGGCATCATTGTCATCAAGCCCAGCAAAGTTCTGAACATCTGCATTGTTGTTGCGAAGCTCGAACACCTTTGTGGTCTTAAGCATGATAGAGATGACCCAGTTGAACTGAACTTGGCCTTCAACGAGGTCCATGTTCCTTGTGCGCCAAGTCCCACGCGACCATGTGACATCACCAGAGACACACTTCTTGGTGAGAGGAATGATCACAGGAGCACCTTCAATCCAACGATCTTCACCCTTGAACTNCGTCGACGTCCGACTTGGTCTTCTTGGGAGTAGTACTGCCCTTCTTGGAGAGGCTTTTGCGAGTACTAGAAGGCATTTCTTCGAGATCTTCGGCGAGGCCTTGGAGTTCTTCGTCGTCGATTTCTTCTTTGTCCTCGGATTCTTCGTCCGATTCGTCGCTGTCGTTGGATTCGTTGGCGTACGATTCGTCGTCGGACTCGTCGTCTTCTGTGGCCACAACAACACAACTGTGAGAAAAATAAGAACACAAGCAACAATTAGCCCGAGAAGAACTCACCTCGAGCAGCAGCAGAGGCAGCGGCAGCTCTGTTGATGGCTTCTCCGACTCGGTACTCGGCGGCGGAGGATTTGTAGTTGCTGCGGAACGTAGGAATCGGGCGCTCCGGGAAGTACTTCTTGCCGATCCTGTCGATGTAGGCGGTGTCGGATCGCTGTGGGTTGATCTTCCTGTTCTTGACGAGGTTGCGGAACTGCTCTTTGTGCTTGATGGACCACTTTTCGGCACGTTGCTTTGGTTTGGTCGACATTGTGAGATAATGAGAGGCGTCCGAACAGGAAGAGGCGGTGCTTTTTGAGGTTTTCATGTTTTCGGCGAGAAATAGTCAATGTGCGTGAAATAATGTATGTGCGTATTTAACATATTGCTTATTTTTCGCGGATACGCTATTTCTCGCGGATAGCCTATTTTTCCACGTAGGAATAGTACATTTGCGCGGATAGCTTATTTTTCGCAGATAGGCCATTTCTCGCGGATACCTTATTAAATAAGCTATCTGCAAAAAATAAGCTATCCGCGAGAAACAAGCTATCTGCGAAAAATAAGCTATTGATACACATGATATCTTCATTTTGCCAAAACTTGGTGTCCCGCAAGATAAAACAACACGCAGTTCTTCCACTGAGACCGAAGATCGCCGCTTTCGTGAATTCTTCGGCGTCGGGGTTCATGTTGCCATCATCACATGGACCCTCCTCCTCCAACACGGCCTTCTTCCCGACGAGGCAGCCGTCCCCCATCTCCTTTGGACGCTCTACTTCCTCACCTGCTACCCCAAGCAAGAAGAAGGCTGTGCCGCAGCTGCTAGCAAGAACGGAGCGATCGATCCGAAGACATGGCGCAAGTACATCTGGCCCATGATCTACGCCCTCTCTGATCTTGAGAGTGTAGTGGTGAGTTTAATTGTTCTTTATTTGCTTGTATCGATCGACAACTTACCTCTTTTCCAGATCATCTTTGAAAACAGGAAGTTCAAGCCGACGCATGACACCCACATGAGTGTCGATTGCACCGACTGCTACATCCGGCAGAAGGGGCCGATCTTCTCGTCCCACAAGTTCAAAAAGAAGTCGGCCCTTCGATACGAAGTTGCTCTCTGCATTGGGACCGGCGAGATTGTGTGGATAAATGGCCCTTTTCCTGCCGGCGAATTCAACGACATCACAATCTTCCGTGAATGTCTGCAAACTGCTCTTGACGACGGAGAGAGAGTAGAAGCAGACGATGGCTACCGTGGAGACCCAACAATCACCAAAGTGCCGGCTGATGTCTTGACTAGGAGTGGTGAAGAGGAGGATGCCCAGCAGAGGAGGACGCAGGGTCGCCACGAGACGGTGAATGCTCGGCTCAAGAACTTCAAGATCTTGGTCGAGCAGTACCGTCATGATGAGACACAACACGGCTATGTTTTCCGCGCGGTTGCTTGCCTTGTACAGATTGCTTTGAAGAATGGCGATGGTTAGCTTTTAAATGTATCAATGATCAACTCCAAAGTATTCATATTATTAGTTGTATTAATTGAATTAGTTTAATGATTAAATACTTTCATGCACAAGCTATGGAATGATTACAAAAGTTATCATTGCTTACGAGGCCATTTCCCTCGGCCTTGCTTCTCAGTGATTTGATATTCTGCTTAAGGGATGACTTCATATGTGACACAAATCCAAGCTTGGGCAAGAGGGATGAGATAAAAAGTTTTGAATCTTGCCAGAGCTTGAGCTAACAGACCTTGGTTGGTTGGTTGGTTGGTTGGTTGTTGTTGTTGTTGGTGGTGGTGGTGGTGGTATCCTCAAAACTTTTGGAAATAGAGAGAAAAATTCACGCACACATGATTATTTTTTGTAGAGCACAACAAAAAAGCAAGTGAACATGCATTATTTTTTGGCAAAAGCTCTGTGCCTGTTATTTTATCTAACAAAAATCCACCGAACAACTTTCACATGAATTCACATCAACCATGAGTTGCCACGGCGACGCAGCCATTTGCAAAGCATGTATTATGGTATCAGCAATCATCCTACCATTTGCTATCACCCAGCCATCACAAGCAGTACATGTTGCGACCACTGCTCCTTCTCCTGGCTGCTGCCTTCCATCAGCCATCGGAACTGGGTTGCGAATTCCGGAGAAACTCCGGTCTGAGTTTCTGTTCTGTACCTGATTATCCGGAGTTTTCGCCCCTCTGACAGTTTTTCACTGAAGCACTTTCACACATTGATCGATTTGAACTCCCCCTCCACTGTGAAGCAGGCCTAATACGTTCGGAGAGGGCTTATCTATCGTTTTTGAGCCTTTGCACCTCAAAGAGAAGCCAATATCGAGGAAGTTTAAGTTGAGTTGCCTTCAAGTTGAAGAAAAACGACCGAAACCAAGGCCGCTCCGCCGGAGCTTTAGGCCTTATTCCGGGTTCCGACAGAATTTTGACCCATGAGTGACCGGAACTGCAACCAGAATTTGCAACCTAGCAGCGGAATCCGCCGTCTTTACATAATGATGCATCAATGAATGACAAACATCTCTCAATCCATTTCATTGTGGCAGCGACGGAAGAACAAGTACACTTTGTGGCCATTTGTGGATAGCTACCGTAGTCGAGAATGGCTAGGATGATTATTGTGTTATCCAAAATCTTCAAATCTATGTGATGGGTGTGCACGAATTCCATGCGTGATGGCAATGATGATAAATCAGCCCACAGACATATTACAACCATGAAAATGGCCGGAAATATTTGATGAGGATATCATTGAGGGTGGATGATCATTGGATGGTATTGGTTGTGCCGTTGGTTGTTAAGTATAATTAGGTGCTGGAAATGGAGTATTATCACCTTTGTCAGGTCGATTTGAGATTTGAGGCAAAGACGACTTATAAACAACGCAAGACCTCCCTTGCCGTAAAGTACACAACAATAAACCACAAGAAGATGATTGGACAAAAACAAACAGCATGAATATCAAGAATACAAAACAAACAAAAGCTAGAATGATATCAACTGTGGGACAATTGAAAAGATGGGAAGTATTGTTGAATCTTTTGCCATCATGTGGAGGGCGGAGGTCTAGTGACTTTCAGCTATTTTTAGCTGACTTGAGAGGGGTGATATCAACTGTATTGTTTTGGATAGGAGTAACGGCTTGTATTCCAATTTCAATTGTTGAGAGTACATTCATTAACAGTTTGAGTTATGCATTAAAGTATTAACCAATCAATATCCATTATAGCTAAGCTCAATCTCAACCATATCTAAATTTGCAATGAAAATAGCCATGATAAAGTGCCCAAGCTTTGTATTTTAAAATCTCCATCTGGTTTACTAACAGATCTGAACTTTTTAGAGCTGTCAGAGAGCTCCATGTTGGGCAAATAACCCTTGTTTGTCCTGTATTAGGACCTGTCAATCCTGTCCTGGGGTGCTTCCAAGTGGAAGGCCTTAAAGGCTTTGCGCCCAAAAATATCTTTGTACATGTGCCCATGGCTTGGGTGCGGAACCCCTGCACATAGACAACAAAACGACCACCCACCGCTGGCCTCGGCCCTCGCCTCGATGAAAGCAAGAGATGATGGTAGCGACACAGGACGGGATATCTTTTCCGAACGACCCCGGTCGAGATTTTTTAAAATCCTTGGGACATAAAGAATTTTACTAGGGGGTGCAATGGAGAATCTCTTTGTTAGTAAGATCCCATAAATGTATCTTTTGCATATACTCGGCCATAAGATACTTTGCACTTGCTAATTGCCTCCGATCTAGGAGCACTCTCACATCGATGCTCATCTCCGAAACTTTTATTTCCAGCGACACCCTCAGATCGAGCCTTTGCAGCAAAGATTACTTTGCACTGGCAGACCCTTGGCCAAATCAGGCGATATGGGGGACACGGGACATACATTAGAAAGTCCCCCATATCGCCAGGTTCGCCCTAAGTGCTGTGTTGCTTTACATGTAGTCAAAACAGGCATCTCATAAATCACGTAGAAACCATGATGCACCCCCCCATCACACACTGCAGCGGCTCTATCTCAATGAATGCATTGAGCCATCTCATATAACTTCTGCAGAGCCCTCCCCACATCCATAGGCACGCATCCACTGGCTCAGATCGTCCGGCTCGGCCATTTACCCCTCACACATCACCATCATCTACACAGACCGCAATTTTGCGAATTCGTTCGTTTCTCCTACCCAAACGTCCCGTTCTCGGCCGTCTGCAGAGCTACGACCTCCCTGGTTGATGCCCACAACTCGCGATTATATCCAATTGCCGATTTGCAAAAAGAACGAACGAAATGTGAGTTGCACATGCTGTCCATCGATCTGACTCTTTCCTGAATCTCATTATTGACTTTATTAACTCGCGATTATATCCAATTGCCGATTTGCAAAAAGAACGAACGAAATGTGAGTTATATTCATCAATTAGTACATCTTTTGTGTTATTGATATGTAATTAATTATTGATTTGTCACGGCTCGATCTTGTGGCCATGGCTATTGACGGCCTCTAACCACTCCCAACACCAGAAATCCACGCGAATATAATGAATGAAGGGGAGGATCCTCCTGATCCACCAAAGAAGGGATACTTCTATGGCAACAGATCGCGAAAACGAGCCCTCTCTAGATATCGTGGAAAGGGGAACAAGAAGTCTGCATCCACCCGTCCCCCAACCGATAGCCAGGGAACAAATGAGGACATGCCACCTATCCTCCCTGAACACGAAGACCTCGCCAACCGGGTGCAGTCGAAATCAGCGCAGGGTGTGATCACAAAGAAGCAGCTTATTTCGGCACTGACAAGTGCACAAGCTCAGATTCTATCCCATCAATCTACCATCGACGCCAATGAAAAGAAGATAGCTCAACTGATCACCAAGAACGAATCCTTGCTTGATAGCACCAAGAGGGCCCGATCGTCCTGCAGGGAAAGCAAAGAGGTTGCTGCAAGAGCTGAGGCAACATCTAAGTCTCTGGCAAAGGAGCTGTCTGTGAAATGTAGAAGTTTTGAGTCGGATCTGGCCAGGGCTCAGACAGAGATGGTTTTGAAGGAGTCTATCTGGAGGCAAGAGCTGGATTCTTGTGTTTCTGCGGAGGTTGCATAGGCAGTTGAAAGTGGAAATGGCTGCTGCTGAACAGAAGCTGGCTCAAAGTCAGAGAAGGAGTCTATCTGGAGGCAAGAGCTGGATTCTTTCCAATGGGCTCATCTGCCCCTTGAACCCCGCTGCTTCCCCTCTAACATTTGTTTTTGTTTTCCCTACTGCAGGATCGAAGGATGAGGCATGTGAAGGTTGTGGAAAGAAATGCAGAGCACAAGCTAAAGCAGGCGGTTGATGCAAAAGATAAAGTAATCAAGGTATATCATAATCTTGTGCATTGTCTTTTAAAACTGTGTGTCTCTGATCTAACCAGCCTGATGCCGCCCCAGACAATGTCTAAAGTGCTTGATGGTAATAGGTCTTCGGCAGCGTCTGCTCATGTAGCCTTGGCCAACCTCAGGAAAGAACATGATGAGGAGATGAAGCTTATGGAGTCCAAACACAAAAAGTCAATGGCTGCAGCCCGCAAGCAATACAATACTGTTATCAATCAAAAGAACACGCGCATACATCGTTTGGAGGCCCAGGTATTGGAGATGCAGCAGCTTTGTGACGGCATAGCCGAAGAGTAAGTTAATGAAACTGAAGTAAGTTAATGAAACTGAATTTCTGAAGCAAAAAAGAACTAAATGATTTGTTTTGCATAAACAATACATTTCTGGCAGTTTCAGTGCGGGAATTGGTGTTGTCTATGCTGAAAGCACAACATTTCACTTGTAAACTGCCATGTATGAAAAAGGCTAAATTGGTACAAATCAACTATAAAATGGTTCAAAAATGGTCAAAAGTAGT
>JALLPI010000599.1:0-17134 GCA_036939935.1 Cyclotella atomus | reverse complement strand
ACCAAAGCTGCTGTTAACAAAGACTCATTGTGGTGGTTATTGCTCCTCGTGCATGGCCCCACGAACGGTAAGTTACTACTAGTTTCGGCTTAACATCTTACCAATGACATACATTCACAGAGCCCATTCCTCTTGACTCGACGTAGTTTATTGAAACTTCCCGCACCTTTTTGTTTGGGTAAGTCAGTAATGGAACATGTCTAAATGCATTTCCATATCGTTTCGTAACGAACTTATTCTCGGCACAGGTGTCTAAGAGGCCAACGAGGAGTGATTTATGAAGCATCGAAAGTGACTCCTAAATTCGTGAGCTATAGCTCAGATCTAGTCAAAAAAGTGATACATATCTTCAGAAATCCTTTTGACAACGTTGTTGCAAGGTTTCATTTGGACAGAAAGATTAAAGCACGATATCATCCCAACTGGCTAGACACGTATCCAAACAACAGAGAAGGGTTTCACAAATGGTGTGAACAGTTGAATGGTAGCGCAGCTCCAGTACTCTCCTCTATTGGTGTGGTAGATCAGTCGTTGATGGATGCAATGAAGGATGTACCTTGCATGAGCGAATTTTATCGTTACATCCAGTGGCACAATCTTGCCTTTACCGTGACGAGTGATTTGCAGATCCCTTCCATGTTACTTCATTATGAAGATTACTCGACTAGATTTGAAAATGTGACTCGTGAACTTACTGATTTTCTCGGTCTTGAACAAGTAGGAAAGGCACCTGAATTCATCGGTGGTAAGCAGTATCTAGATTATTACTTCGAAAGAGATAAACGCAATATTGCGAGGTTTATTCGGGAGTTTGCAACGAAACCTACTTGGCAAAATGTGCATCATTATCTGAGCGATTTCGTCTTGAGTGATGGAAATAATGATGGTGGCGAGAGTGATGATGGTGAGGCTACTTTTGATGATTATGAGAGTGAGATTAATACTGGCATTGCTGCCGCTGCAGAGAGATTTAACTCCAACAAACTTGGTTATCACACACAAAATTGAGGAGTCCAGATGCTCGTTACTAAGATCGTGGAGAGAGAGCGCTAATACTGTTTAATCAAATGTTATAAGATCTGTATTACCCTTTCTTGTAGGACTCTCTTCAACGTGGAACGCAATCTCAGCAGCAGCAGCAGTTGCTTGTTCATTATTTGATACATAATGCTCTGATCCCGAAAGCAAATCACTAGCCACAACCAACTCCCCATTCTCATTCATCTGCTTTGGCCGCGGTGGTACAAAAAACTTTGAATTCGGATCTGTCAAATGATCATTCCATATTCGTCGATGATCACTCTCTTCGACAAAGAAACGATGATCTATCGTTTTGCCAAAACCTTCTAGCAGTGCTCCATCGTGTGCATTTTCCGGATGCTAGATTGTGAAGGTGAACAATATATTTGATGAAGATGTAAATAAGTACAATCGAACAATCAACAGGATTGCACACATGAACATGCCAAATAACAAATGAAAATAGTGACAACTCACCAAATCTTCAATCCATTCCGTATAAGTAGCACCAGGCTTCTTTTCCAAAAACTCCACCAAATGATCCTTTGTTAGCTTAAGAGTCCTTTCCTCCGCCTCCTTCTTCAATCTCATCATATCCTCCAAATCTCGTTTTTCCGCTTGTCGTAAATTATACCTCTCGATTTCTCTACGTGTCTCTTCTTCTTCAATATCTAATTGCATGGCATTCACCTTTTCGGCTAATTGTAAATCTCGTATTGGTTTCATGGCAAGAGAGGATACATTGGACAGAACGCTGAATGCTGAGGAGGCTATCTTTTGTCGATCTATTTGAGAGAGTTGTTTGATTCTGTCTCCGGTTCTTGATGGTGCTAGATTGTCTAGTTCGTCACTGTGTTGTGTATGGAACGATTGCAGGTCTCTTGCGGCGACAAATGCCCGTCCTTCTAGCGTTGTACATTCTCCATCCAGCCCCAAGGTTAGGTTATCGTTCCAAAGCTTTCTATAATGAGAATCACCAGCGTAAAAACTCTCTTGCATAAAATTACCATGTTGTATTGAACCGTCGTCATTACCATCATTCTGTTGCAAATGAAAATACTGAATAAAGTCCTCGTAGCTTCCGTGCGGATTATCATCCACAAACTTCGTCAGAGCATCATACCCCCTCCCAATCTCTCTGCACATTTGTTCCGATTGCAGTTTTATCTTTCGGCATTCTTCTTCCATGGCCTCATCACTCTGTTTCCTCTGACTTGTGACTTGCACCATGACAAAGGAAGATTCGCTCTCAGTTGCTGCACCAGTACTCATTTCTCTGGATGATCTTCTATTGGCAACAATATTATCACGATTGTTCTCCAAAGCTCTATGAATTCGATCAGGATACTCTTCTAAATTATCAGCCAATGCATTCATCTTTTGGGATAGTTTGAGCTCACGAATATTTTGTAGGGCGGGTGATAGGAATCTACGTTTGAGGTAGGCTAGGGATTCGGTGCCCGGTTTGGTGTTCTCTTGGGCTGTGTCGGTGGACTCTGTTACTCGTGGAGATGTCGATGATTGTAATGTTTGAGAGGTGGTATTTTCGCAGTTGACTAGATTGGTGGTTGACGAGGATGGATTGCAGTCGTTGTCTATGCCAAGATCTGCCTGCTGGGTATTATGTTCTGCATTAACATTTGAAGTGGCAACGGATGGGGGCGGCGGCGGCGATTCTTCCAAGTCGTTGGAGTTGTCAGTCTTGGTTACAACATGAACATTATTTGCAAATAAAGCTTGAAAATTATCACGTGTCATTATTATATTTGATGAGGTGACTTAGAGCTGGATTTGTTTTTTTAGTGAAAGCAAAGCTGCTGCTTTGTCTGTGTCTGTCGCGAGTGCGAGTAGCTCGGAGGTGAGAGAAGGTGACATCAATTACAATCACAAGATGGGTACACGCCATCATTTTGAATACTTTTACCTTTCACAGACGATCGTTTTGGCGGGAAAGGTTCTAATGCCCATTTCCCTCTCCTCGTTTCCATCCTCCGATCGACAACCATGACAGACGAAGCAAATGCCACCGCCCAAGAGGCAGCAGCCACAGCCGCCACCTCCAAAGAAGAAGAGCCCTACTCTCCGGAAGATCTCATCGCACTCATCCGAGCCGTAAAGTTCGCCCATCCCGAAATGAGCCAACGATCCGTCCACACCGAAATCGCGACTGTCGTGGCCGATTCCGATCCTACCTACGCATTCTTGAAGAAGGTGAAATTGAATGATGTTAAGAAGGTTTGGAAGAAGGCTCTCAAGGGAGGATCTGACGAAGAGAATTCTTATCAAGCGGGCTCCGAAGAAAAAGAGGAGCCATCGAGAATTCTCCCTCCCTCAGCTGCCAATAATGGCATACTCAAATTCTACACAGTGGGAGATGGTTCGGTCCAAACACTCGTTGAGAACTATGCCAATCATCATGCTCGTGCTGCAGCTGCTGCCGATGAATCCAATACCTCATCATCATCGTTATCGCAATACACACACTTCTTCTTGGATGTGCCGGCTGATAAATCGGGATCGAGGCCGCATCAAGCCTTGATCAATTTTAATGACAACAAATCCAAAGCAAGTTGTTCTAACAATAAGCAAAAGAAGAAGAAGAACCATGCTACTACTTATAAACAACAAGGGCGAGGCATAGAACAAGGTGATGGACGACAAATATTCAAGATTCAAATGGCAGCACCCGTCCCTGGAATGGAAAATACACCAATGTTATTGTACAATGCCAATAAAGATGCGCGTACCTTTTTACACCCTCCTTCTTCCTCTTCGGAAGACAAGGACGTTGAACATGAGAATGAAAAAGGAGGAGGACGAGAGGACGACGGAGGATACTTTATATTACGCCAAATGATAGAAAATAGCGGAACGGGCGGGGCACTTGGAAAGAGTGGGGGTATTAAGGCTTATTTTTGGGGTGTGGTGAATGAGGTGAAGGGAAAGAGGAGAGTGGTTACTTTGGATTTAAGTGCATTGGCTCCAAGTCAGGATTGGTAGATGTTTTACTTAATACTTGATTAACAATGTATTTGCAAGTATTGCATTAGGCTGAATCGTTGGTAGAGGAGTGTAAGAGCTCTTCTATATGGAGAAGCTTTGAGTTCGACATTTCTTAAAAGATGGTCAATCATCTAATCCAACAGAGAGCCATGACAAAATAGATATGGTATTCTTGAAACGATTATTATGAAAATGAATCCTAACAGCAAGTGAACATTCCTCCAAAGAACTTGTCCAGGCAATCTTTATCCAAAATACACAACACACACGCGCAGGGCCACATTATTTGTATTCAATCACCACCACCCCTCATCAAAACAGGAGTCAAAGGCTCCTTCCACCCCTCTTCTCCCCTCCTCCTCCCAATTTCCTCCACCAAACACTCCATAACCTCCACGGGACCACGACACCTCTTCTCACCCAAACACTCCTTCATCTCTTGTAAAACCTCCTCACTCCAACCGCCCACACCGCACAATTCTGTAATAGTAACACTACCTTTCACCAATGGAGCATCGATATTCAATCTCATGGCAATGGAAATACCTTCATTCAATGCACACACCACTTCTTGTTCGTCATTGGATATATCGTACACTTGATAACAGTACTTGGATTTCAATGTAGAATATTCAATAATGCGAGCTTGTACGGTACGGATTCTAGAAAGAGTTTCCGAGAGTAGGAATCGGATTCCGTGAGAGGATTCGAGAGATTGAGATGTGGATAGTAGATCGTTTAGATGGATGGAGATGCCTTCACATGGTTTTCGGGTAGCAAATTTAACAAAGGAGGAGTTGTTGATGGAATGGATGGTGTTGATGAAGGTGGTGGTTTCTTCTTCAGAGACGGTAGGTACAGGTAATTTTGTCGATGTGAGGAGCTTTGCGTTTTGGATGCGTAGATTCTTCTTGTCGTGGGAGGGTACCAGCTGTACTTCTAGGATGTGGTGATGTAGCAACATGAATGTAATGGAGTATCCACCCTTTCCTCCATCAGTAGTATCATGTCGAGTCTCTAGTATCTTGACACCACCAAGCTCTTCCATCAATTCTCTCATCCCCTCGTAAAACAATGTAGAATTCTGCAATTCTGTAATCTTTTGGCGCATTTCGGCCAGTTCGGCATCGATGCCTTCTTTGACATTGAACAATTCCACAGTATTGACTCCACTCATTTCTGCTCCTGACGATCTATCAGTACCATCCGAGGTAGATTCAAACTGCCAATCAATCGTCTTTCGTCCACTCTTGGCTCTAACCTCATTCACCGCCAATTGCATATCAGACACCTCGCTCTCCACATGGGCAATCTGTCCTCGAATCAATCGTAATTTATGCTGCAGCATTTCTTTCCGTTCGGACAATTGATCCAATGAGGTTTGCTGCTGTTGAATTTCATGTTCGTCAATCACTTCCTTCTCTTCATTACTACCGTTATCGCTATTAGCAGAGTTGGAGGGGTTGGCAGAGTCGCTCAGGAGATTGGGATCCCTTTCCATTTTATCAACAATATCCGCCAACTCCTCCCTCTTTCTCTCAAACCCCTCGTACTTTTCCATAATCTCACATTGCATACTCTCCACTTTACCAACTGTACTTTTGATAGCTTCAATTGCCTCCTGTTTACTAGCTAATAGTCGAGCCCTCTCCTCGTCGCTCACTGTGGGCAATGTGAACTCGTTGGTGGATGGATTGTACGTGTCCATCATTTCAACGAATAGTTGGAGTGTGCGACGATGGATGTAGGTGTCTCGGGCGGATTTGTATCGTTTGAGGAGACGCGGGTTGGGGAATGAGCCCGGGGCGTTGGAGTCTGCTGCAGTGATGGCTTCGTCATCGTGTTTGCGCTTGCAGTGATCGGGGAGTTGGAAGGAGGACAGATCATTGAGGGTGGAGCGGAGGCAGGTCAGTTTCTCGTTGTTGGTTGTAGATGTCATGGTTTGTTTGGATGTGTTTGTGAGATGAAAGACAGTCAAGGAAACGGCGCGGCCGCCATTGTCAGAGTTTCAAAAAATTGATGGAGCCGTTGGCGCGAGAAGTTTGAAGTTGAAACGACTCACTTCAAGTTGAATCATCGCTTGCCCACTGCCCACGTCGGCCATAATCTGATAACCACCGCCACCACCGCCACCACCACCACCATCCATCGAAATCCACCACCCACCATCAGCGGCGGGCCCCCTACAATCATCAAAGCATATCGGTGTTGGTGTCGCTCTAACAGTTGTTTTGACCTCCCCACTGATCTGGTGATAGGCCCAATTTCTCAGCATTTGGCATAATGTGCTGATTGAACATCCATTTCAAAAGCGTATTGAAGTCTGCTTCAATTGGCACAACGGCCCCCATCCCAGCCTGCCCCAATGACCGCTCCGTCAAGACCCTAGGCACTTGGAACAACCCCAACAATGACGGTATTGCACCTTTGGCAGCTCTCCGGGAAAAAGGGCTCGAATGGGTTGATCAGCTTGAAACAATACTGCTCAAACGTAGTCTTACATGGCTCAGTCTGAAATGTCAGAAAACGCCCAGTGGTCCTATGGCCTCTCCTCCAATTATGCCAAGCCAGCAGACCTCGACAAAACCATGTGAAGCATCTACTACCCTGCCCTCCCGTTCCTTGGCTTCAACCAATGCATTACCACCAAGTTCAGAACTCTAAGAATAGAATACCAGGACAATGGGATGAAGAAGTGGTCTATAGAGAAACTATCGAAGGACATCACCACACTCATTAGACACTGGCAGACAGACTCAACCCTCGGTCAGGTTCTTCAGCTCATGTACGAGACAGTCCAAATGGAGGTTGGGCTGGATGGCAACATTCTAACACGATCTTACAAACAACTTGGTGATCTCGCCTCTCACTTGTTGTTGGTGATCTCGCCTCTCACTTGTGGTTCAAAGTTCTTTGGCAATACTCCTCACTCTACAAGGTTAAAATTGAATTCAACCACAAATATCTTCTTGGCCCGACCCATCAAGGAGACAAACCGCTGATTGAACTGTTCATAGAACATGGCTACAAGGGCATGGTACTGGAACGCCTGAACAGAGTACCAAAGTTCCACTGTGTCCACTCTCTGGCCGACATCCTCTGTGCGGACGGCCACAATGTAGATCCTGCAATTTTCTTGACTATGCCCGGACACAGCCTCAGGATCTTCTCGTGGGAGCAACCAACCAAAGCTGACTTCGATGCTTGGAAACATGCCATCTGAGCTATACTTCCAGCACGCTGACATGCAACCCTCCGCTGGGCAAGTACAAAACCAAACCACACATCCTAGGATTTCTTTTAACCTGACTCCTCCACGAGATCAACCCGCTCCGCGGAGCAAAGTACAAGAAGAAAGGCACCGCTCCAGGGTTTCCTCCAGCCACACACTACACCTCCATTTGCAACTATACGTCCAACTCCGTCACTCTCCATTCAACTACCCCCATCTTCCAACAACCATCTAACACATCCTCATTCCTTGACTACATCTACTCCCTTAGAAATCAGTCCCTGTGGGATTGTCTGGAAATCGATGACGGCGGTGAATGGCTCCTGCCATCTCTTCTCAGCGGCAACCTTGTAGTCTGCAACGATGGTTCCTACATGCCTAAACTCTCCAAAACTGCGTGCTCTGGGGCCTTCATCCTCCACTGTATAGCCACAGGCAAGGAGATAAAAGGTTGTTTTTGTGACGACTCTCCAAATGGAGACAACTACAGGGGAGAACTCCTAGGAGGCCTCAGCCCTCTCCTCCTCCTAATATAGCAGCCTTCTCTACCTCTGCTGCCTCAGGAATGGACCAAGCAACAATCCAACTAGCCTCCCAATCACTCTACTGCAACAACAAAGAGCAAAGGAGTAATCAATCATGGCAACGACCCCACAGCCACTCTACGCAGCAATAGCAATCACAAGCCGACCTCATTGGACTTTCCCTGCAAGATTACATGGATACACGTGAAAGGCCACGCTAACGACCAAATACCATTCAAAGAACTATCACTTCCACAGCAACTCAATGTCAGATGTGATGAAATTGCCAAGATCAAGCTAATTGACGTCATTGCAGATGGATCCTTCATAGACCCAGTCTTCCCCTTCGAGGACATTTCCATCTCGATCAGCAACACCAAAGTCCACTCATCCATCAAAACAGCAATATACAAACATTGGGGTGCTCGAGAGGCTAAAATCCTGTTCAACAGATGTGACAAAGTCCTGTGATCTGCCTTCAATAACATTTACTGGGACTGCATGGGTGGTAACGTGATGAGTGAATTTCCAGAAACTTTTCAAGGCTGGGTCACACGCCACATCTCCGACTTTAATGGCTGTACCGATACCAGTTGCGCTGGAATAAGTCTATCAAGAACAAATGCCCTAGCTGCAACAAACCCAACGAGGACACTGAACACATCACCCAATGCACCGACCCTACCCAAACCAGCCTACACCATGACGGGGTAGATAACATCAGAAAATGGATGCAAGATAACCACACTCCCACCGACATCACCAAGTTAAGTATCTACACGGCCGAGGCTCAATCACAATGCCGTCACTCCTATCACCAACTCCTCACTCCACGCTATTGCTCACATCCAGGATGGTATTGGTTTTGACAACCTACTGGTCGGCAGAATACCACGAATCCTAGTTTCACACATGTCACCCATTCTCAATGCCAAAGACATCTGTGGGGTCTTGGCTGAACTCTGGGCTCGCAAATTCTCACATGAACTCATAGTTTTCACACACAAACAGTGGACCTACAGACCTACAGAAATGGTGTGGTTCACTTCACCCCATCTGAGAACATGACAGTGTCTGAACACGAAGCCATTGATGAACAACTGCAATCTCTCCTTAGTCTATCTCCCAGTGACCTACTCCCACATCATCGGAGGAACCACAGTGGAAAAACTGTACTGGATGGCAGAAGTTTGATCAGCTCTGGATGAAGCGGCCATCGTAGTACGCCTACAAAAGGAAAGACCAAAGAAAACAAAAACCACCACTACCGACTCAAACGGGCAAATCAAAACAGTATACAACATCAACTCTACTCTAATTCCTCCCCACATTCCAAAAGAGCCTGACCTCAAGTGGAAAAATTCAGACAGAAATAGTACAGAGGGATTACTGTCACGCATCAGATAGTATCCTCACTAAATCAGTGAAAGATGTTTAAACACGGATCGTGCCTCACGGTTGCTCTAGTCTGCCTCGTTGTGGTAAAGAAAGACTAAAGTGATGTTTATGCTCGTATTGTAACTCTCCTCGAATAGATAGTAAATAAGTTAGATTCACATTCATACTGCAATGGTTAATTGTTGTGTTGCCCCTGCAGTGCCATCGATTGATGTGTCAATCATTTCAATTAAAAAAATGGTCTTTTGAACTTGAGCTTGTTTTAGATATTTAGCACGTAACCATACAGATACTAAGAGCCTGACAGGTAGGTATTTCATGCCAGAACCGCACATTAGCTGGATTCATTTTAAGTTTATACAATGACAAATACACCTCTGATAATACATTTGTGTGCCTACTGCAAGCTATCACCTCACTCGATGCAATCTGCAATTCATAAATCAATATGATGATGTCATGATGTGAGAGTTCTGTTGCCAATGAGAGCACTTGGAGAGAACCAATTTTCTAGGACTCGTTTGAGAATTGAGACTCAATTGGAGTTGCACACAGTTGCTAGTGGGTGGTCACTCAAACTCTGTAATTGGCAATTGATCAAGCTGATAGCAGTTGCCGATGCGCTATCTCGACTCTTAGTCCGTTGCTCATCTCGCCTGCATAGGTGTCGTGGATACTATCTCTGTTCTGGCATGTCTCTAGCAGCAGTGATGGAATAATATAAGATTTTTTCATAGTCATAGGTGCCAAGCAGCAATCAATCATTCCACAAAGGTGTCCACGATAATTAAACCCTATGGCGTGTTGGTTGCAAACAACAGTTGTCCAAGATGTCACAGCGATCATTTTAGTGCCACAACTTTAAACACTAAAGGTAAATAGGTAGATGATTTTGATGTATATTTTTGTCGAACTGGCCGGCAGCGGGAACATCACAATCACGCAGATGCCATCGAATCAATCTACCTGACACCCTTTGCAATGTTGCCCTCCTTTCCAATGGCGAATAGATCATTCGAGGTATGGTATCAGTTCTTCATGCAACTGAAGCGTAATCTGAATTAGTTCTATTAGATCTCATAAAGAAGGCATCGCAGAAGCCCGCAAAAGCTCAGTGAAAGGATTCTGATTAGACTGATAGGACTTACGACACATCGCCAAGCCGTCGAAAAAACAACACTGCACCAAACGAGATTGGACATCTCATCGATAGCAGCCAATTACTTTTTCTTGAGCAGCATCCATCCTAACCGTTGTACTACTTATATCCTCAATCACACATCATGTCAGCCGGATTCTTCTACTCCAATCCGACGCCTCAAGACCAGGCACCCATCAACAATGTTTTCAACATGAATGGAGACCAACAACAGAACTTTAATGGCTCCAATGGGGGATACGCGAATTATGGAAATGGACATTCCAATAACATGATGCAGCAGCAGCAGTTCAATCAACAACAGCTCAATCCTCAGCAGATTCAACAGCTGATCAATCAGCAGCAGCAACAACAGCAACAAATGAATCAGCAACAGCTTCAGTTTCAACAAGGGGCTCAGACGATTCACAGACAGCAGCAGTTCGATCAACATCAAATAAATCACCATCAGCAACAACACCAGTTTCAGCAGAATCAGAACCAATATTCATACCAACAACAACAGTTTTCCAACTCCCAGCCTGGGAATCAAGTACAGCAATTGTTATCCAGAAATGACATCAACAGTATCAAAGCCCTGATAGGTGGGCAGCAACCTCAAGTACCAAATGACATGACACAAGTTCCAATGAACAATACCGTATCTAACCTGAATGGGGCCAATGCTGAAGCAGCGCAATCCTCATTCTTTGGTAACTTGTTCAACCAGCTCAACTTTTTTGCCAACAATACAGATACCAACTCACAGTCCATGAGCATCCAGAACAATAATCCCAATATGAATTCAGGGGGAGGGTTCAATTCGAACAACTTGATGGTTCCAAATCCGCTGCAAATGTCAACAACTCCCATGTCCGAGGCGGCAAGCTTTCATCATCAACAACAGCAAATGAACTTTATGAACCCACAGTCGGCAACACCCACCGCATCGACAATTGATGTTACCCAACTGAATCAATCGGGTGCATCACCCACACCCATGGCTTTCTTAACACCGAGAATGAGCCTTACTCCCAACCCGCCCACGAATCCCCCTACTCCAATGATGACCCCTAGGATGGGTATGACACCGGATCCCATGGCAAATGATACACCTGCACCTCCTCTGGGTAGTCTAAATGAGATGAATGCAACTACTCAGCAAGAGACCCAGGCGGGAAGTAGTTGGTCCTCCTCTCTTGCAAATGCCCCGTCATTCAGTATAGGTACCAAGGGTACCGCTACCTCGTCAGACAAGTCAAAGAAGAGTAGTACCAAAGGAGCCACCGCATCTGCCATTGCCAATGCTCAGAAAAGCTTCTTCCGGCGGGGACTAACTTCAGTTGGTTCGGCTCTTACCGTGGTTGCGAATTATATTCACGAAAGTCTATTATCGGGTATACCCTTCCACATTGCCGATAGAGCCATGAGAGAGAGTAAGGAGACATATGCCAAGTGGTGGGAGGGGGGCATTAACGATGAAGATACGGATGATGAAGAAAATCCTGATGGAAATTCGGCCGCCGATGATTCTACTCTGGTGGCTGGTAATGGAGATCATGTCGAAAAGAAGAGAAAGCTTGCCTCGGGGGAAAGTGTAGATAGTACCGAAAACCGAGGTTCTGCCCTGTCGGCATCGTTGGAAAAGAATTATAATGCTGTTGGGATTGATACCAAGAGACAACTTGTTAGACATGTGAATGATCGCCACGAATATGATCATATGCCCGCGTCATCTATGCCTCATTCTAAGCCTATGGAAGTGGACTCTTCGATTATCAAACGCAGACGAAGTCAGTTTGACCATGCGCACAAAAAGGAAGATGCGAGAGGTCTCGAAGGGTATGACATCTTCAACAATATCGGATGCATGTACGGAAATAACGTCTCATCAATGAACAAAGACCCAGTCAAGGTTTCATCAAATAGCTTCAACGGTAATGGCACATCCGCAATGTTTGTTGAAAATGCAACTACTACTGCTACCACAATCAAAAGCAACAGTGCCATCGATGGAACTATGAACGCCATCAAGGAGTTGTTTGAAGAGAAGAACAATGTTCAAGATGAAAAGGATATCTATCATATGATATCTTCTCCGCGTCAGTGGGTTACAAGGACTCTCAGGAGCGAGTTGATTGATGCGCTTCAGTCGAGTCAAGGAGATACCAAAGACAAGCGATTCTTGTCCAGTTTGGAGATATTGTCTCGATTCTACAAATCTACCGGCAGGGATGCAAGGGCTAATCCATGGTGTACGAGGAAGGTGTCGGATGAGAGTAATGGTTATGGATACAATGGCGGGGAGACAGGAGGGCCTTTGGCGTCGGACTTGCTCGAGGGTTCATGGGTTAATATGTCGCGGCCGAATTATGTCGAGTGTTTGGGAAAGAACAAAGAGAATGAATTTATGTACACGCTTGGAAGGATGAGTTTGTGAGTATTCAAGTGTTGACAAGTGACACATGTGTTTATTGCTTCGCATTGATCTCACCTGTTTTTGTGGCCTGCAATCTATTAGCGACATGTTTCAACCCGGAGATCTTATCTGCAGTGTACAGAGCACACACAACAATATTCGAATCGTTGGAGAACAAGAAGAGTTACCAGCCTTTGTGCCCAAAAGTTTAAAGGAGGAAGTGGCATCATTGAGCAATTCAAATGGCGACAGCACCTCGAAACGCCCTTTGTTGAGGTCTTATGAGTAAGAAATTCAATGCCATGATCAAATGAGCGCACATATCTCAATGATCTAACCCGATACTCGATTGTTGAAATCACTCTAGCATTGCTGTGTCAATGACTCTCGAGCCACCAGCTTCAGTTGGTCAGCCCGAGCCCACTGGCACTCCATTCCCAACAAAACGGCTTCGTGCCATCATAGCTGTGAAAGGTTACGTGCTCCCAGACCCTCAAATACCGAACCGTCTTACTGTTTGGTTCACTGGAGGAAAGTTGTGCCCGGCCAAACTTTCTAACGACGATGAGGAGGACGAGGATTTCGATGAAGAGGATGGAAATGGCAAACCGAAAGGCAAATCTAAGAAAAAGACCGCGAAAAAGCAGACTGATGACGATGAAGAGTACGGGGGATTTGATGAATGGACAGCATTGTTTTCAAAGGGGAAATGGAGAAAGACACTTGGAGAAAGAGCCAGAGCAATGGCTGCCAAACTTCTTTTGGGAGCTGACATACCAAACAAGATGGAAGAAGATGGGCATATGGAATACTCTCTCCATCGTCCAGTGGGAGGACACTCCAAGGTCTATGTAGAAGTGATGTACCTTGATGAGGATATTTTGATAATGAGAGGCCACAGAGGTACAATCTACGCCATGGCTCGTAGTTGTGTTTCACAGAGGTATAGCAACATGAACCGAGATGGCGACAAGAGTTGAGAATTGAGCCAGATTTCTAGAATCAGGGATGCATAATACTTGTTTGTAGCATAATTCAACACACGCCATGACCAAGTTTCATGGAAGGCGTTTGACATAGTAAATTGTGTTTGCAGTGTGAATTTATCAAGTGCTTATACTTCTTCTGAATTCTGAGAAGACACTTTGAGAGATGGCTTTTACCCATTGTTTCCCTTCAGGCAGTTTTGAATGCTACGCTTCTCTATTCTGTCATGGTCTATTTTCATACGAAATTTTTGTCTACAGTATCAATGATCATTCATATCTTTGGGCTTCACTCCACGAGTTCCGTCGACTCTATGTTTAATCATGTGAGGCGTGATACGGAGCATTCCAAAGAGTTGAGATAGGCCTAGTGTTTGATCAACGTCTGTGTCACCTAGCCAAGAAAAGTCAGCCGGCAAAAGGTCGGAGCAAAGTTGACCGGATCAAGTTTGTGACTCCGAAGTATCTTCTCCTGAATCACAGAGCGTTTGTTTGTGTTTCGATTCATATCTAGAATCCTTAACATATCAATGGGTACTTTCTGGTCACTTTCATCTTTAAAAACATATTCCAGCGTGTGATTGGATTGAACTGTAGCATCTATGCTCGATGTGTTACACAGAAGATTTTATATTAAAGGCCAGTGAAGGAGTGACTGCAAATCTGGAAGATCAATCTTCAAGGTGTGCAACGATGTGTTACTTTGTAGTGTGTTGACCAACGTTTGAGTTAGTTGCTCACGTACTTCTTGTGTGACGTTTTGATAACCATGGTGATACTCCATTGTCAGTTCCTCCATAATACAATTAGGGCGTCCAACTAGATTTGCAATCACCTGTATCTGAGCTAAATTTGTGACAGGAAAGTGAACTCGTCAAATGAATGGCTTGAAAATGAATGCTTTCAACAGAAGTATACCCGAATCGGAATCTGGCAGAAGATCCTCATCGTATTCATCATCAGCAACATGAAATTGCATAGAAATATCCTCGAGATTTTCAAGTGATGCCAGCACAGTTGCCAATGATTGCCAGCCAACCGATGTAATGTTTCTGCAACGACTGATTTTAAATGTCTTTAGCGTTTGGCTCGATGCAATCCAATCCGAGAATGATGCCACCACTGCATCGTTTGTGATAAAATTATCGACTTTGATCGTTTCCAAATACTTTGAACACAGGAGAGCATTGAAAAAATCGACACACAAAGTTGAAGAAAGGCTATACATGATGCTACTCTCAGTTGAAAGATCTAACACTCTCAGTGTGGTATTGTTTGGTATATAAGAGCTCAGCATGCGAAGCACTTCGTTGTTTTGAACTTCATCAACAATAAGAGCTCGCAATGAAAGAAGGGGAGTCATAGTCATGCCAACAGCTTTCTGGTGAGTAGGCGGTATGCCGCCTTCTTGAACAAACTGCATGGGGGAATTAAATGAGTCTCCTAGCCGTGCAATTGTCATGATCACTGTTTAAGTCACTTGTTATATATGATTTGTGTCTCGTGCAACTGCCCCCCACCCCCCCCCCCCCCCCCACCAGAAACTGGAAAGCTTAGGCTTTTGAGATTAGTCATCTGCTGAGCAAATGCATGTGGGGTGGGAAATGGTACAGTTCCTTTGCCTGAGAGATGGAGCTTTTCTATTGTGCTGAACTGCTTATTTTTCAATGAATCGATCAAGTGAAAGTATGTGATGAACTCCTTCTGCATATCAGATAGGTGGAGACATTCACAGACTGATTATTGACTAGTCCATTCAATATTTGGCCAAATGATGAAATACAACTTTCTCTTTGAACTTTGACAACCAAAGACTTCAGGACACATTCCCGTCTGATAGCAGTCGCTTGATGGGGGTGCATGCATCTTTACTGAGGGGGCCCATATTTAAGCTTAAATGCTGATTTTTTTTTCTCTGCGATGAGTTCAGTAAACATTTTCCAGTCAGTATCGAATGTAAGGTCAATTCATCATGAAAATTAAACAATATTTGCAGACACTTTATGCATTTGTTGAGAGCAAGACTTTCAAAGAAAGCTTCCATATCTAATGGATTCAAGATTTCACTGATCATCAGGTTCAAATTAGTCATGTGATTGCTGCTTCCAATACTTGCTCCTGCTGCAGCCCAGTCAACCAAACCATCAAATTCTTCAGCAATAACAATCAGGATATCAGTGATGGAAGGATTATTCTGCTGAATATTTTCAACCACGCCATCTTCATCGACGCGCATGAGTCTATTTGTTTTGACCCAGTTGCCCCACTCTATTAATACTGCCATTGCATGTGTTCATTGAAGGCTCCATTGTCTAATGTCTAATGTTGATATTCTTAGCTGCTGTCTCATAGATCAATAAAGTCTAGATAGGCATCGGCCTTGAAAACTTACCAATTCGTGAGGTTTTCACTCGAAGCTGTGGAACGTGTTTTAGAAAAAAAACTCCTTTGATCGCCTGTGTCACAAGTGTTGAACAAGTTTTCAAAGTTTTTGCAACCGGTCTTCCTTCGCCGAGCTCTGATTGCCAAGCCACGCGGAGATTTACTCATCACACTCGTGCGAGACTCTCCCCAGCTTTTGTGCTCTAACTTGCGCTCATTGGGACGAAATCGAATTCGACAGATCACACCGTTCTAAAAACTTCAAAATTTTAGAGCTCGCAGTGGGAAAACTGCAAAAACTAGTTCGACACGAGCTCAGTGGAGTTTTTTCTAAAACACGTTCGGCAAGATTCGAGTGAAAACCTCACGAATTGGTAAGTTTTCGGGGCTGATGCCCATCTAGACTTTATTGATCGATGTGCTGTCTCTTGTCTCTTGTCTCTTTGATCTCTAAATGAAAATAAAGGGAATACTGGGGAGAAAATCCACAAAAATTATTAGCCTTACTTATAGGGGCCCATAATACCAGGCTCCAGGCTGTCACAAAGGCACCTGACCCCAGCCACCAATCCAATGTTACAGGGTCCTTCTACTTCTACTGCCCAAGCCCCACCACTTTACAGTCAGCGTTCGAAACTGATGTGTCACCTTGTCAACGCCAGGTATGTCCAATGGCCAATGTCCAGCAGAGCTTGAAAAGATTTAAAGTCTAGACTTGGACTTGATCACATCACTTTTTGATCAGACTTGACTTGACCTGGACTTGATATGTACAACAGAAGACCAGACTTGACCAGACTTGGACTTTCAATTTGCCAGACTTTTTAGACTTCGACTTGATGAAAAAATGTTTCAGACAGACTTAATGATTAATGGACTTATAGACTGATGACGCCGCGATTAGACTTAAGTCTGGCCAAAAGCTTGACTTCTCATTTGTATACTAGTATACTGCAATGTTCAATTAGTTTAAGTAGTCATCTGTCCGGCTAAATTTACTGGAACACAGTATTAAGTACTGTATATACCTAC